>JAPTHN010000143.1:481239-727856 GCA_026936325.1 Platynereis dumerilii
CGACAGTGTGTCTCAGTACTGATATAATCAAAATCAAAGTAATCATATTCAGATGACAAAAATTAAATTGACAAATAAACATCTTCAAAAAATAAATTTGATGTAAGAGCTCTTTGCAGATTGGCGGTCCACTGGAAAAATTAACTTTCTTATTTTCAATTTGCAAACCAGCTTGCCACATCATTGACGGTTTTCTGTTGCTCTCCTCTTCTTAATTGATATAGTACCTTAAGTCATTTAATACAGGGTGGGTAAGAGAAAACTGGAAAATTACAACAGATGCGGAACTTATTTATTTTCAACCATTTCCACTGAACACAGAACAGTGATTTTTGCTAATGAGCAAGTTTAGACAATAGACAACATTTTAATCTATGTGACAACCTTTTTCTGCAATCACAGCCTCAACATGCTTTCGAAAACTTTTACAACTGTTTGTCACAACGTCAGCTGACATCTTGCCCCGCTCTCTCTATACGGCTTCTTTCAGAGAGTCAACATTAGGGTGAGGGTTTCTATTGGTGGCCTTCTCCAAAACGCCCCAGGTCGCGTAGTCCTAAGGGTTAAGGTCTGGGCTTGAGGACGGCCAGAAATCTGGAGTATGGAGGGCAATTAAAAAATTCTTGGTCCTTTTTGTCTGCCCACGGCTGCCAGGTACCTCTGCAACCTTTTCCCACTGGCTACGGATTGTTTGATGGAATATACAGTGCTCAGTGACCCACCAACAATGTAAGAAATGGTCCGAGGCTTCACTTGGGCAGACAGGAGATCTGCCACCCTTTTCCTTTTCTGCTCCTGGGTCGCAATTTCTTGTCCAAGTATTGCAAGATTGACCTGATTTGTGGCTGATTAACCACTGTCTGTTGTGTTGTTGGTTTCATAACATTCCGTTAATCTGTTCGTGCTATACAGTAACTTAAAGATCATTCCAGATTTCCCTTACTCACCCTGTAAGTTTGTTTATTGTCACCCATGCTATCAGGTATGATAAGCACTAAATCAACTGATTAACCATAACTGACTCAAACAAAACATTTTTAAGCCAGTGACATCACATGACCAAGTTGAAAGTTAATTTTGAAACTGTCTGGACCACCAATCTGCAAACAGCTACAGTGCCGCCTGTAAGTAAGTGAAACGCATGAAATGGTGCCATTGCATCAATGCTAAACATCCTCCACCAAACTGCTTGTGGAAGCATGAATTCTCATCCAACGAGAGGGAAACATATTGGGTCATATAGGCCGATATGTGAAGCATGTGGGATAACAATGGCAGCCAATGTTCTTTGCTGTAGACCGAGTTAGGTATGGGTCAAAGTCTTTGATAAGTAAGTGAAACACAGGCCAATGTTATTTAATAGGGAAGGGTGGTTCACTTACTTATCAAAGACTTTGACCCATACCTAACTCCAACTACAGCAAAGAAAATTGGCTGCCATTAATATCCCACATGCCTCACATATCGGCCTATGTGACCCAATATGTTTTCCTCTCATCGGATGAGAATTCATGCTTCCACGAGCAGTTTTGCTAAGGATGTTTAACATTGATGCAATGGCATCATTTCATGCGTTTCACTTACTTACAGGCAGCACTGTATAATGGGAGCAAACCCAATTTTAACTTAGGATGCCAAAGTAAAGTTGTTCTGACAAGACTGTTTGAAATGAGGTTGTGAATGTGATGAGAGGAAAACTGCAAAACTTGTATGAGAACAACTCACCCCCTCCATTCTTGTAACACAGGTATGGAAACCTCCAGACATTTCCCAGCCCCACAGCATAACCAAGGCAGGCAAGAAGGAAATCCAACTTTCCAGACCAGTTTCCTCTCTCTTCATTTTCATCTTTGCTCCAGTCTTGTTTGAAGTCTCCCACCTCACCATCAGGCTGGATGGAAAAAGGAAAAAAAGTTCACATTAAATTTCATATGTATACACACTGGAAAGGATGGTCAACAGGCAACCAATCATAGATTGGTTAGATAAGATTGGCTGTCAGAACCAAAATGGTGGTTGAGGAGTAACCATTATCTGGGATGAGGAATCACTATTTGGATTGCTTGTTTCAACCACCCTACTTTTTAGAGTGACAGAAAATTTAAAATTAATTAGAGATATTCACAAAAACTATGCACGATTCCTGTATTTTTAAAATCTGTTATAATAATAAAATATATGACAGATTTGTGCAGGATTTAAAAGCCTAATCACTGTGCCAGTTGCTTCATGGACCATCAGGCAAAAATAAATACAGATCGTCAGGTAATCAGGTGGAGGCTTGGAGTTTTCCTCGACGAAAAATTATCTATTTTACGGTGACAGCAACAATAATTATCTCTTTCGAGCATGCAACGTCCCAAATATTCTCTTTCAAATCAAACAACAACCCTATTAAGAAATACCCTTACCAGTAAGTAAGGGGAACGGGGGCACATTGGGACGCGGGGCACTGTGGGACGGTGGGGTTTTCTTGGATCCTGGCAAGGTATATGATATGGTAGTGCCATCATATCTTGTAATTTCACATCCTGATGTTTCCATGGTTTTATAGACAAATTACAGCCACATGCAGAAGTATGGCGAGCAAATGTTTGTTTTCCTACTACAAAAGTAGATATGGACGGATTCAATTCGAACCATTCTGTGGACAAACCATGAACAAAGAGGCTTTCTCAGTTCTAGTATGAATTTTATATATCGTAACAAACAGTTATGAATTGCTATCGTGATAAACACACTCACTGGTGTCTGAGAAATTAGCATTTTGGTGTAAAAGTCATATTGGGGCTCATTGGGACAGTGAATTTGGGGCACATTGGGACGCACTTAATATGGCAGAATTTAAGTGTCCAAGGCAACTGAATGACCTGGGACAGCACACAACAGGTGTTCAGGCCACAGTGAATAGAGGTATAGTGGATTACCATGCTCTGTGAACAAATTTGTCGCAAAGCACTGTGTGTTACTTACATAGATGTCCGCACCCAGGACAGTTTATGTTAAATGTTTAAAACTGTTTGAAGTTATGAACTATTGGCACTACAAGGTGTTAATGCACTGTATATTGTCTTACGCACTACTTATATATGATATCTATTGCAAATGGAGTGTTAAAATGATTTTTTAATTGATGTCCCAATGTGCCCCGGCTGTGCCACGCTGGGGCACATTGGGACAGTCATGTTTACGACTCTCTGGCTGCAAAAGGGTAGGTGCAGTCTAGTTTATTATGCATTGCATTTAAGCTCAATAGTATGGGTGATGTTCATGCAAACTTCTGAGTTCTTCAGTGCTTTCAACATTGAGCGAAGTTAGTAGACGTTAAAAGCGTCCCAATGTGCCCCCGTTCCCCCTAAGTAAAATTTTATTTAAAAGTCGGCAGTACCATTTTGTTTGTACCTTTTGTGTGTACGACATTCAGAATACCAGCTAAGAACATGTATTTGGCATTTTAAGGACCAAGGTGAATGCAAGAGATTATTATTTCAAGACTAACCAGAAAGAATTGATTAAATCACCGAAACTAAGGGACCGTTCAGAATTTATGACTGGGGGGGTAGGAGTTTAGCTGGAACTTCCCGTCAAAAATGATACCTCCCCCTTGAGTTTCATGCGGATTATTAGTACCCCACCCTTAGGTTTCATGCGTATTTTTAGTTCCCCCACCCTTCACATACACAGCAATACACACAGATATACTGGTATACATGGCCACGCGTTCAGATTCGCGTCATTTCGGACTTTTGCGAGTAAAATATTCCAAATAAAATGAGTTTACGCGTGTTTTTTAACATTTTTTTTGATTAAATTTCTTACCTTACCCTTGAAGTGTTGTCAAAAATTAATAATCCACCTTGAAACACGTGTGAAAAGTTATTACCCCTCGGCCAAAACACCCACTCCCCCAGTCATAATTTCTGAACGGTCCCTAAACAAAAATCATTTATTTAAAAAAATCAAAACAACCTCCCCCCCCCCTCCCCTTTAAAATTTATGGTTGCCTCTTTTGACCCGTTTCTGTTCTTCA
Organism: Platynereis dumerilii; assembly: GCA_026936325.1. Taxonomy (NCBI): domain Eukaryota; kingdom Metazoa; phylum Annelida; class Polychaeta; order Phyllodocida; family Nereididae; genus Platynereis; species Platynereis dumerilii. Next base: position 485,270 of record JAPTHN010000143.1, read on the forward strand.
GAACACCACCCGTGCATTCCCTACTGTGACAACTAACATGCTCAATACTTAATGCATAACATATTCATGTTACATACATGTATATTTCATAACACCTTGTCCAACTCAAGGTACATGTACTGTCTATTCATATACCAGACTGAATGACACAGGTTACATTTCTCAACATAGACCTAGCAGATTTTCACTACTGTGTGTACACTGCCTTTTGTGTGTACCACATGCAGAATACCAGCTAAGAACATGTCTTTGGCATTTCAAGGACCAAGGTGAATGCAATCACACTTTACATTTTGTACAAATGTACCGTAATATGGGGTGAATCGGGACAGAATTGGCCGTTTTTCTGTCATAGCATGAACAAAAATTAACTTAGAAATTAGAATATGGTGTCAAATTGTGTCCGAGCAAAAGGTCTAAGTGTCCCTAAGAGCTCGAAATGATATCTTAAATTGCCAATGCTCAAGGCCCAAAAAACCACTGTCTCAATTCACCCCACACTTTGGGGTGAATCGGGACACTATATTATTTTCACAGTCAATTATTCCTAGCTTCTTTAAGTGATTGCCATATGTGAGTAAACTTTGGAAAACAGTTTAAAATTCCAAAAATTAATTTTTAGGAAAATCTGACATCAATTTTATTGATAATAAGCAGATTTTTAAAACTGTGATAAATAATAGAAAACTATCAAAAACAGTAGTTCTTTGCTAATTTTGCTAGTGATTGATAATTATGGACTAAATCCACTATAAGTTATGCCAAGTTCAATAATATTCATCAAAATGCCAGTACACTCGATTGAAAATTTGCAGGGTTATTTTTGTTGATTCCGAAACTTTGTCATTGCCCTGGATCTGAACCTATGACCAAACGTACAGAATCTCACATCTAGTCAACTCTTCTGGTCCTTAATTTGTCAAATCCAGGTTAATAAAGTTTCCTGCAAGATTGGTGCCTCTAATATTTATGCTTTATGTGTTATAGGCAAAGTTTTGACCAGCTGCCCAGAAGTCAGTTTCTGCAGGGCCAAGTTTAAAGTGCTGCAGCTCCTCACTGCCTGCAGTTAGAATGATAAAACGTGGTCACAAGACACGCTGCTATGTATGATATAATTGTGCCAAAAATGAATTACCTAGGTTTAGTAGAAGTAGCTTATCTTTGTAGAAATAATACACCTCCCTGTCTTGTCCCGATTCACCCCAGTGTCCCGATTCACCCCATATTACGGTACCCAAGCTTGTACTGCAAAACTCAGATGGACAGATCATCAGGGTTCTACGTTATGTATTTGTGCACTTGTTAATGAGGTGAAAGATGGATGGATTTTTATTCAATTGGTAAGCTAAATAGGACAGGAGGAGGACACAACAATGAGGCGAAGGATGATTGAAACTTCCTTCCAACTTATTAGGCCCAGGTAACTGGGGACCCAGCAATTGGCAAACCATAACACTAGCCCCTCCACCCCCGCCTCAATGAGGTGAAAGATGATCATGATTGAAACTGCTGTCCAACATAAGTCCAGAAGGCAAGTAAAGCGTAGAAATTAAAATTATCCCATTCACAATTCAACTAGATATAACTTTGTTTATATGTCTAGGGGATAATCGGTAGCATACTGGTCACAGATTCAATTCTATCTGACCGGGTCACTTAGTTTCATGTTGAACAGCTCTTTCCATCATATTTCACCACATTGCTATGTTCTCCTCCTTTTTTAATGCATATCAAAACACAGGACATCCATCCATATTTGTTTCAAGAAAAAATTATGTTGTAGACACTGGAATTAAGCATGCACAATTCATGATTGTCTATACTTCAGCCAAACATTTCCCTCATGAAATATTGTCAACAAAATTTTGAAATTCCTGCCAAACTGGTTTAACAGTAAATATTATCTGACCAAACAGGACTTCACAGTCAATGATTTAACCCCTACTGTGGTGTCTGACTTGGCATAGCAAATGATAGACCTGAACCAATAACCGCGATAAAGTCTATAGCCTAAATTACACGTTATCATAAGACCTACTTATACTTCATTGACTCTGTTAGAGACTTGAATGAAATCAACAGACCAATACAATCTATTAATGTTAAATTTGTAACAGTGTAAAAGTTTCCCAGTTGATTTCACTTCCATTACCAGGAAATATTTTGTATGTAACTTGTACAGTACACTGAAAATCTGTTTGGCTATAGATTGCCTATTACTCATTTGTCTTACTTAGTTTTTTTTTCAATAACTAATTAATTTACAAAGTAATTTTGTCATATTTTGGTAAGGTTTTTCAAATAAAGGAGGAGCCAAACGTTCAACATTGTCTTTGTAAGAGGGTGGTTCCCCAAGTGACTCCAACAAGCTGCGCATCGGGACCTTCAGAGTGGCAACCAGAGACATTTTGTCTAAGAAAAACTAATTAGTCATGTCTTATAGCGATTCTGAAACTGTCACTTTACTACCTTAAATAAATTAGTTATTTTGACTGACCGTTCTAGTCAAAAACAATTTAGCACACCGATAATACATGTGGCATCTGTCAGTTTGACATGTACATACAGTGCTGTTAGTATACATTAAAATAATTTTAAAGCAGATGTATTTGATAATATACTTCAGTAACAATTACATGCTCAAGATATAATTGATAATTCAATTCACAATCAAAATTATTTGTTTGATATTTCAGAAAAGTAAACAATCAAAACACCTACCTAACCCCTCGAGGGCAATATCATAAGGATATTTTATTTTAAGGGACTAAACAAAAGTGGAATTTAAGGGCTGCTCTTGAGAAGAACCTCTAAAAGGTAGGAACTCTTAGATTACATACAAGCTTTCAGAGCATGTCATTTTATTAAGAAACCCTCACAATTTGTATGTCAAAATATAATGAATTTTTCAAAGAACTTCAAGATCTAGAACAAACTTCACAATAACAGGATCCAGCACATATTTCTTATGAGCTTTACACACACAAACACAAAATTATGTGATTATCAGACTGTGAAAGAAGAATGAATAGCATATTGACTACATCCATGGAGAATTTACTGAAGGGTTGACAATTACATACTAGGGTGCATAAGTAAATAACTTTGAAAATATTGTAACTGACACAGGTAGGGGAGAGTGGGGACCGATGGGCCGCTTGACGAATTATTGACCATGGAGGCAAATCTGCTTCAGATACAGCATTAATACTGTGCACCCTGTTAGCTGGTGTAATTCGCTTCAAAATGATATAAGATTCACACAGATCAACCTAGGGAGAAAGACGAGAAAACGCATTTACTGTCAAGAAAGATGGTGGCCCATCGGTCCCCAACCATGGGGACCGATGGGCCATGCCATGGGGTCTGATGGACCATGTCAATAACTTGCCAAATGGTGGCGGAAAAATTCGAAATTTGGTTCCAAGATGTTTTGTTGATCTGTCTGAGTGTATATGTAATGGTAACTTTTAGATTGAAAACATATAGATATGCCCAGATTTTACACTTTGAAAAAAAGAAAATTTTCACCGACGTCATCAGTTACTTTTTGGTAGTTATATTAAATCTGTTGAGACAATATTTTAGCACATGAACAGCAGTCCCGTTGTTTACCATTTTTTGACGACTCTAGCGAGGTCCCCTAGATAAGGGGACGATAAGAAAAAGGGTCCTCAGCCTGGGGTAACGTGACCTTATCAAGAAGACACCCTTAATCAGCTCTGGCAGTGCTTAACAGGCAACAGCAAGCAGGGGGTGCAGCAATAAATTTGAAACTTGACACCAAGATCACATGTGGTTTGAAGTATCTAATCTGATTTTATCAGAATTTTAGACTCAATCTGTGGTTATGTGCCCCGTGGTAATATGGGGCCACATTGTCACTCAGACACTGGTGTTACCATTATCTGATGACCATGTAGGATGGTTTTGCTTGGTCAGTTGCCAGTAGTTTATCAATTTCACACCAGAGGTGAGGGTGGTCAACCTCCTCAGGACAGGGGGGTAGGAGGGGGTCCCATGGGGTGGGAGGGGGTCCCAAAGGAAGGGGTGAAGAAGAAGCTGCAAGACCCAGCAGCCCTGCCTGTCAAACTGGACAGCAGCAGCTGGACCCTTGGGTGGCCTGAATCCAAGATAATCATTTACACATTTCCCCATGAAATTATGATGGAAGTAGTCTAAGCCAATCTTTACTCATGAATGGAATGCCACAAAGATTTCTTGTGGTACCAGAGCTGTTGGCAATTTTAATTCAAGATTGAAAAAACAGATAACCTCATGATTTAAGCTATTAACAAAAAAGATGTGCAATCATAGGCAATCTTTCATTATTATAGTGGCCAATGGACTGTTCAAAGTGTTCAAAAGGGACCATGCTCATTGCTCAATAAATAACTCCACTTACCTATGTTAGATTATGTGTTATTCCCATTTCACAGACATTATGTAATGTTATCCTTTTTTACTTTTTGTATGATGTCCTTGTTTAAAATCAACTTCACTTCTTGCATGAAATTCTTAACATAAACAGTTTCTATTCCATAGTCATTTTAGAATAAATGAAGCATTATGTTCATGCTTGTAAACGTCTTGCAGCAGCAGTGTTTATCAAATAATACTTTTTTATGATATCTTTAAAAGTTTACTTCCAACATGCAAATATCCAAAGCCAGAGCATATCTGTCATGTCAACAGTGTTTATCAAATAATACTTTTTTTGATATCTTTAAAAGTTTACTTCCAAAATGCAAATATCCAAAGCCAGAGCATATCTGTCATGTCTCCTTCATATCTGATAAACAACTGAGGGAAGAGGGTGTTTATCACCAATCAGCACACTGACCACTATACCCTCCTCTCCTCATGAGCCCCCCCCCCCCTTTCTTCACCAATCACCCCCTCCCCCCCCCCCCATCCGATGGCCCCAATTGGCCAATTTCTTCATCCATTAATGTGTACCTTTATGCTCCTCCCCTGCTTGTTTGTGTGCCAATCAACAAATTTGAGTACAACATCTTGATTTCTGTATTACAAGACAATGGGATGTAGAAAATCTTATGAATTGCCGCTTCTGAGGCTGACCTTCAACTGTGTTTGATATGAATGCATGATTATGTGGGATGTTATGAAGCTAACTTAAATTTCTTTCTTTTTTTAATATGTTTTTAAAGAATTCCCTGTTATGTGTTGACACTCACTAATTTTTGACAAAAATAATGGTTTGTGACAGTCTGGATGACATGCAGAAAAAGACTTAAAAATGTATTACAGATAGTGTATTAAATGTTGTGCTTGTTTGCAAGTGCGCCTTTATTGCTGGCAGAAAGTTGCAAAGCTTGTCAACACTTTTAAAAGGGGTCGCACTGTTTCAGGAAGAAAGATACACATTGTAGACAGATATATGTAGGCAGATAGATAGATAGAAAGAAAGAAAGAAAGAAAGAAAGAAAGAAAGAAAGATAGAAAGATAGATAGATAGATAGATAGATAGATAGATAGATAGATAGATAGATAGGTAGATAGGTAGATAGATAGATAGATAGATTATAGCAGCCCATTCTCTACCCCAGAGTGAAATACATACTTTATGGACTTCATTGTCAAAGCGTATTAAATACTGTATTTCATTACATAACCTACTGAAGAAAATGAAAGACAATCTTCATATCCACTCAAATTGTTCATACTCTTGACCAATATCCTGAATGAATATCTCTCTTAGTTCATTCTTGCATAAATGAAACACCAACACCATTTTTGTAAATAATAAAGATTGCATGGGGTTTATTTTTCAGTAATATCAATATTGAAAGGTATTCTAAAATGTGTAAAGAGGGGTCCGGGGTGGCTTCTAATCCAATAAATATGGTAGATACACTGTATTCTATTTTTTTAATAGAGGAAGGGAGGATGAGTGAAGGGAGAAAAGGAGAAGGGAAGGGGAGAAGGGAAGGGGAGAAGGGAAGGGGAGAAGGGAAGGGGAGAAGGGAAGGGGAGAAGGGAAGGGGAGAAGGGAAGGTGGGAAGGGAAGGTGGGAAGGGAGGGAGGGATTTAATATTGTTTGATAACACCTTTAAAAGGGAAAAGGGTTGCTTTGTTATTTCAATTACCACAATAATCCGTGTATAACTGGTAGAAATTACATCCCAGAACACAACAAAATGTTTATTCAATTATGTGAAATACGACAAAAATCTGCAGCTTCAATAGCGTGAAAGCTCAAACATTTCACCATAAGTTCAATGTTACATGATTGCAGGTTTGATGTGGAGGAAAAGCAGGGTAAAAGAGGTCAATTGAGCGGAAAGTGTGTCCATTTTTGGCCACTACCAATACCAAAACATACATGTATCTATATCACAAAATGAATGACATTCTTTATCTTGTACATGTTCCTTCATAATTACATTCACCCTCCATTTTGAAGGTGACAGAAGTACATAAAGTACATATTTCATAATTATGTGGAGAAAGTGTTGATAGATAGATAGCTAGATGACAGATAGATGAAGTGCTTCCACATTATAATTCTAACTTAACAATACATACATGTATACACTCAGTGCAGGCGGACAATTGATTGTTGTTTTTTTTCAGAGTAATCTTTCTTTTCATGGAAATTTCCACGAGGCCTATCTCTTGAATATTAATATCTTCACTACTAAAATCTGATTGCTCATCAACTAACATACATGTGAGACATTCCAGTGTCTCAATATCAGAGACCCCCTGAGGTGACTTCTGTGAGGTCTTTGAAGAGGGTCAATTGGCGAAGAGGCTGATTACAAGGATGTCTTGCTTAGAACTTTCAGACAAAGTGGGGCTTCCTTTGAGTTCAGGAAAGTTAAGCCTCCATATAGATAAAATTCTACATAGTTCAATTTAGTGCAACATACCCAGAACAGAAGTTAATTAACAAAGGTGGATATATATGATGACGAGCAGATAGAAATGCAGAAAGAAAGGTAAATAGAAAATTTGATAGACCTAAAGAAAGATTGATAAAAATCAGAAAAAAAGAAAAAGAGATCTTTATTAAGGCAAACAAAACATATGACAAGAAGGAAGGCAAATAGAAATATGGAAAAAAGGGGAAAAATAGAAGTTACAGAAAGAGAAAAAGATTGGAGAAAGAAAAGTTGATTAAAAAAAGGGAGAAGGAAAAATAGGACAGACAGAGAGAAATAAAACAAAGAAGAATGGAAAGGAATATAGGATGGGTAGAAAGACAGAACAAAAAGGAAACCCCCATTGTGAGAAAGACTAAGTTGAATGAAAAGAGAGAAAAATAGATGGATGGACAGTCTTATAAAAAGATAGACAAAAAAGCAGAAAGATTAAGTGGACGAGAGATAGAAATACAGAAAGAATGAAATAATATAATCATGATAGAAATAAAGGCAGACAGAGAGATAAGGAGAGAGATTGAGAGGAAGAAAAACCGAGCAAAGAAAAAGGAAGATTGATTGACAGATTTGAATGTTTGAGAGAGAGAACAGAAAGAATGAAGCTAACAAGAAGTAGATATATCAGATTAACCCATCAAATTATCTAATCAATATGTGTTGGCATAATTTGATCTAGCCCTTCTAGTTCACATCCAGGATTAGTTTTAAAAGGCCTCTTTAGTTACAGAAGCATATAAGGGCCACAGTTTAAAAATAAAATCTCGAAATTTTGACTTGTTAACTCGAAATTTTTACTTGTTATCTCGAAATTTTGACTTGTTAACTCAAAATTTTGACTTTCAAACTCGAAATTTTGTTTTTCAAACTCAAAATTTTGACTTTCAAACTCAAAATCTTGTCTTTCAACTCAAAATTTTGACTTTCAAACTCAAAATTTTGACTTCAGAACTCAAAATTTTGACTTTTAAATTCATCATTTTTTGTTTAAAGGTAAAAAATTTGAGTTTAAAAAGTCAAAATTTTGAGTTTAAAGTCAAAATTTCAACTTCAGAACTCAAAATTTCAACTTCAGAACTCTAGTCAAAATTTCGAGTTTAAAAGTCAAAATTTCGAGTTTTAAAAGTTTTTTTACTGTGGCCCTAATATGCTTCCGTATAAAGAACAGTGATGTTGCAGAATGATTATTGTCTCGCAGCATGTAGACCCAGGAGTCAGTTGAAAATCAAATCATGACTGACCAAAAAGGAATTCAACAGATTAATTCAACTAGTTGGCAGAATTTAACTGCAACTAGTTGAATAAATTACAACTGACTAAATCCAAATTTTCAAAAATCATTCTTAAAAAAAGGGCGAAAGGCAAGATCACAATTTGATTCTCATTTTCAAAATTACAATTATCTAAAATTAAAAAATTAAATTTAAAAAAAATCGATAAAGACAACAAATCAAACTCTTATTCACTTTCGAAATGATGAAATCAGTGGTTTTCATCCATGGATATGCGTTCACAGTCAAGATTTAGTTGAAAAATTCCAACAGACTTTGGCAAAACACACCAGTGACTAGTTGATCCAAATGTGACAGACTAGTTGAAAATGAAATTCAACTGACTTTTTCAACTTATTCAATTGACTCCAGGGTCTATCAGCATGACATTCCACCAAACATAAAAACCAAAAGTAGGGTAAGGTGGGGGAAATCCGGCCACCTTTGACATACCATATATTCATCTCTGTAACTCTGATATTTGTAAAAAATATAAATTTTAATGTACGAAATCATGGAATGTATGCTTCAAGACATACGTATCAGGAAACTCGCATGTGTTAATCTGACATGTTTTAGCCACTCCTACTATTAATTCATGGACCCCTCTGTCTTTGCCAGCGAAAGTATAGGACTATGGGTTGTCCATCATAAAAAAAACGTGCATGCAAATTTTCTAACCCCTACAAGGACAGAGGCAGGGTTTCATGTTCAAAATTTATACCTAAATTTTTACCCCCCCTACTCCCATATCACGGGTTTTGTGCTGCTGCTAGTATTACCATGACAGTTACCAGATAAGGCATAAATGTTGCTTTTCATGAGTAAGTAATGTGTAGGGGAGAGCGGGGCACAGTGAGACACTTTTTTTATTTTCAAGTATTCCAAAATATTGGTAGTTAAAGAGTAAAATGAGTTCAGGCCCACATTATAGTTAACGAAGTTGGGTATATTGTCAAGTAGTTTCAGGTTCCTACCTTTTACAGGTTTGGAGAAACTTTGAGTTATGTCCATGCTCGTCAAGTGTCTCACTGTGCCCCTTGGGCGGGGCACAGTGAGACAGCAGGCGGGGCACAGCGAGACAGGGCAGCTGCTACCATAACCGCTGATCCTCAGGACCTGCGTAACTGTTCTATCAATTGTTCCTACAAAAACTACTATACTCTATAAAAGCAGCTGGCTAGGTGATTTTTTAGGACTCACTAAAATTACTGATTTGGTAGTTATAGTGTGGATTTTGTTTTTTAATTGTGAATTGTGAGCTATGCATTACATTCAGGTCGTTTTGAGTGTATTTTGTGATGTCTCACTGTGTCCCACCTCAAACTGTCTCACTGTGCCCCACACAGCTGTCTTTATAAAAAAAAATTTGAATCCTCTGGACCGGATGCCTGCATCGTGGTTCGTTATCTCACTAAACTAAGACAAATAACCAAGATTTGAATCCCTGGCAATTGATTTGCCTTATCCCTTTTTTCTTCGGAATCATAACAAAAAGTCATTTAGCAAAATAATTCACTCTTGCTGGCTAAAAACCAAAATATTGAAATTCCACTCTCGATATGCTGTTTACCCTCAGCAATGTATACATAGCCGACGGGTATTGTAGTTACTTTTGGAAAATTTGTCCGTCCCGCGGGCGGGCGGGCATCCGGATACCAGGCGTCCCACTTGTGTATTAGGCAGTACTCCAAACTATGACATGTATTATTTCTCATTTTTGGTACATTATTGTATCTTGTACCCTAGTTGTCCCTTTTAGGGGTCTAATCCACATGACATTATAACTTTTCTCACAATTATTGAAAAATATAAAAATAGATTTTCTGGGAAAAAAGATAGAAGAAATGTAGATCTATAAGTTAGATAGATAGATAGATAGATAGATAGATAGATAGATAGATAGATAGACAGACATGGATTTATCCCAAGTTGGCACACAAAACAATAAAAACCTTAATTTCTGGTGAAAACAACATTAAGTCTTCATTCTAAAATAAAAACCTTGATTTACAATATCATTATAAAACCAATTTTAATCCTGTACAATTCTTAAAGCTTTACAATGATTCAAGATTCCTATACATGAATATATCACCAAATCCAATCTTCAACTGGTATTCTTCTTTTTTTCTCAAATTATTCTTTTTAAAAAATGCACAAAATCAGCCATAGGCCTACTTGCCCGAATTGCATGATCCAAATTTCATTTAGACTAGTACATATATCATTTTAAGTTTAATCTCTTGGTAACCATTGATATTCAGTGATGTTTCATTTGACCCCCCCCCTCCCATCACAGTGGCACACTTCTGAGGTGTGAAGTGTGTCACCCTCCATTCATTTGTTAGGTTACATAATATTATTGCATTAGGTGATTAAAAGATTTGGGTACAGCAGCATTATGGCCTTAGGCACTACTGATGTACGTCACAAAACATTTTACAATCGGTGATGTCACTTTGATTGTTTTCTCGACCAATCAGCGTCCAGAAAGCAGTACTCCCTGCATGTCTGTTGATATACAGACCGGAACTAGATTGACCTGATAGATGTCTAATTTATTGCAGTTTCATGAAATAGTCATTTTATCTTTTCTGCAGAAATTATGAAACATTTTAATAGCAAAACTGATAATTGGATTGATCAAACAATCAAAAATCAATCAATTTATCAATCTTTCTATCCATCTATCTATCCATCTATCTATCCATCTATCCATCTATCTATCCATCTATCCATCTATCTATCTATCTATCTATCTATCTATCTATCTATCTATCTATCTATCTATCTATCTATCTATCTATCTATCTATCTATCTATCTATCTACCTAAGCAGTCCTATACATGTCCTGATCGTTTTCTGGCTGTCTTTATCTCAATTATTGTCCATTTCTAGCTGTCTTTATAATAGTCATTAACTGTCTACTGCGCAATGCATTGCTTTATTTTCCTGGCTCTCACCACTGTATATTACGTTCAGACAAAAATAAGTTTGACAAAAAGCCAACTTTCTAAAATGGTAGTGGAAGAGGGGAGAAATTACAGTGGGTAATCCATGCCGGGTAATACCTGGTATTATTCTTAATATCGTCACCGAAGCCAATCATCTTCTTGAATTAATTTTTTAAATTTTATTTCTCAAATTGCTCTTTCACGAAAAGCACAGATTTTGCCACAGGCCACCAATAGGCATACTTGCCTGAATTTCATTATCCAGATTATACCAAATTATACCACTTCTAGAGTAATGTCTTGCTAATTGCTAACCATTGATTTTCCGATCATTTGATCTTGTGCCAAACTTACTGACTCCTTGCCCATATTTTTAACTGTTTCCCCTCTTTTTTTTGGGGGGGGGGACCCATCACGCAAGCTGATTGCATGTGGATTTTGATTCCGCCAATACAAAATGGCGGCAGGAAATTTTTATGGTATTTTGCTCTTACAGTTCTTGGCCATTCAATGAAGGTTTTTCAACTGGAATTTCATGTTCATGAGGTATTAGAGTACCCAGTGGGGTCCTGCCTCAATGTATCCCACTGCCTGGAGAATAGCTGAGTAGCCGAGGGTATGCTGCCGCGCAGCCTATGTGTTTACTTGCTGACTTTTGGTTCTATACAAAAGAGGGTTGATCTGTAAACAGTACCAGTTAGACCCTACAGGCTTTGTCTCACTGCGCCTGCTGTCTCACAGAGCCCCAATCTTCCCTACATATAAAATTGAATCGTGAAACACCTCAGTGTTGAAAGTTTCAATTGCACATTGAAATTTCTCAGTGATGAGATGCCTCCCGTCTTAACCATGCAGTTGTAGACCGCACAAAAGTATTTTGCAGCATAATCTCTGTTAGTCAGTAAAGCTAGCAGTACAGTTGCAATAAATTGTTCAAAAATATTCATTGTCAATCAAATTTAGGGTCATGACAAAACATTTTATCACCAAGCCCAAGGGCCGCATTTGTGATAGACAAATATTCCTGATCCCATGGTGAATGCCATGAGAAAAACACATGAACTTTGCCTAATGCCTATCTGTCCATGGATCTATATCCCTTATAGCTCTATGATCTATCTAATACCCATCTATCTAACACCTATCAGATCTAATACCTATCTATCTAGTACCTATCTATCTATTACCTGTCTATCTGATCACCTATCTAATATCTATCTAATACCTATCTATCTAATACCTATCTACCTAATACCTATCTATCTAATACCTATCTATCTAATACCGAACTAACTATTACCTGTCTATCTGATGACCTATCTATCTAATACCTATCTATCTAATACCTATCTATCTAATACCTATCGATCTAATACCCTATCTATCTGATCCTATCTATTTAATACCTATCTATCTAATACCTATCTATCTCATACCTATCTATCTAATACCTATCTATCTAATACCTATCTATCTAATACCTATCTATCTATTACCTGTCTATCTGATGACCTATCTATCTAATACCTATCTATCTCATACCTATCTATCTAATACCTATCTATCTAATACCTATCTATCTAATACCTATCTATCTAATACCTATCTATCTAATACCCTATCTATCTGATCCTATCTATCTAATACCTATCTATCTCATACCTATCTATCTCATACCTATCTATCTAATACCTATCTATCTATTACCTATCTATCTCATACCTATCTATCTAATACCTATCTATCTATTACCTGTCTATCTGATCACCTATCTATCTAATACCTATCTATCTAATACCTATCTATCTAATACCTATCTATCTATTACCTGTCTATCTGATGACCTATCTATCTCATACCTATCTATCTAATACCTATCTATCTAATACCTATCTATCTAATACCTATCTATCTAATACCTATCTATCTAATACCTATCTATCTAATACCGATCTATCTATTACCTGTCTATCTGATGACCTATCTATCTAATACCTATCTATCTAATACCTATCTATCTATTACCTGTCTATCTGATGACCTATCTATCTCATACCTATCTATCTAATACCTATCTATCTAATACCTATCTATCTAATACCTATCTATCTAATACCTATCTATCTAATACCTATCTATCTAATACCTATCTATCTATTACCTGTCTATCTAATACCTATCTATCTAATACCTATCTATCTATTACCTGTCTATCTAATACCTATCTATCTATTACCTGTCTATCTGATCACCTATCTGTGTCACTGTCTAGATGTATCTATCTATTTGACTATCTGACCATCTATTTAGTATTTATCGATCTATCTGTATTGATGTAGCTGACCATTTATCTACATCTATTAATCTGACCATCTATCAATGTCTATCAATCTAAAAGGCATAATTGATCATCATTTGCGTCCCAAGCTTGTATTTTCCAACAACAGATAGCCCATTAAGGTACTGCAGAGGCGTAAAACACACACACACTCCAACAATAGTTGTGCTCATCAAAACTTCACATGAATAGCCACAGAAACATCTGCATATTGTCAAATTTTGGCAGAAATTATCTGCTGTAGCAAGGCCAAATAATTGAGACTCATCTGAAAAAAAAAATTCAGGGGTATCTCTCTTACTCTTCATCTTTTATATGTTATTTCTTTCTTTCTTCCTGTCCTATAACCTCGGATTTTTTTTTCTTTCCTACAACTCATTCTGGCAGTAAAAGGGTAAATTTCTTTCTACAATGCCTATGTAAGGCTGTTATCAATCTGGGTCCTTATCATTTTGCCATTCCTCAGTTTGGTCAAATATCAAGTTCTTGTGATTAGCACCCTCCTTTTGGAGGATGGTGATGAACCCTGCTGTTGTAGATTGGCCCCTTACTTAGGTCCCTGTTGGGGGTCTCATTAATGTACAGGTTGACATCTCTCAGATAGAGCAGCTGATTTGTGTGAAAATTAATATTCAATAGCTAGCTGTGGAAATTTCCATCCAAGAAAGATAGATAGGCGGTCAGAATGCACTAGACTAAGTCTGTTCCACAGCCTCCTGTACATAGAGTGGAACGGGCCAGGACTGGACTTCAGTTAGGCTGAAGACTAATCCCCAACTCTCTTCCATGACAGACATACATTAACTGATTTGCAAAGAAATTCATAGCATACCAATTAATGGCAATTGTATTTTAAGAAACATTATTCACACACAATTTGTCTGGTTTTGGACTCCATGTCTAAACTAACATGATCCAAAATTATGAAAGTGAATGCAATGATGTCCAATGTTATGCTTGTAATTAAAATGTATTTTCCTGAATCTATTGTAAGACCTTTGTATGGTCAGACTAACAACATTATACATAAATAATTTTCAAAATAATTTATGATCACCACAGTATTTTATGCAAGGGATCCCTACCGAGGAGTCCCTGTAGCACTTTAACGTGTAATTTGTGTACTTTCTTTTTTAACATATGTGACCTAAACATGTCATATATCAAATGACCCTCTCCACCCCTAAATATTCACCAAGTTTTGGATTATCTCCTTGTTGAGGTTGGCATAGGCTATGCTCCTGATAAGCTCTGATATGGTTGTTCTGAGATTAAACAGATTACTTCTCTCCCCCTAAAAAAATGTATACTCCAGACATTTAAATTTTTACCTTCTCTCTCTCTCTTTTTTTTACACATTCTGACATGTATTATACATAATATGAAAGCGAGAAAGTATGAAGATTTATTGATTGATAGATAGATAGATAAATAGATAGCTAGATAGATAGCTAGCTAGCTAGCTAGCTAGCTAGCTAGCTAGATAGATAGATAGATAGATAGATAGATAGATAGATAGATAGATAGATAGATAGATAGATAGATAGACAGAAAGACAGATAGATAGACAGATAGATAGGTAGACAGATGGATACAGATACAACAGATAGAGATACAACAAATAGATAGATAGATAGATAGATAGATAGATAGCTAGACAGGACAGACAGACAGATAGACAGATGGAAACAGATGCAACAGATAGATAGATAGATAGATAGATGGATAGATATATAGATAGATAGAAAGATAGATAGATAGATAGACACAGATACAACAGATAGATAGATAGATAAGTAGATATAAAGATAGATAGATAGATAGATAGATAGATTCAACTTTTCAAAGTTCTGGGCCAGCTCTCTCCATGAGACTTGGAAATGACCATGTCTGGTGCTGCTGCTGTCACATCTTGACAAGTCGTAGCAGTTTGCATATTACCGTATTTCCTCGTTTAGAAGCCCGGGTGTTTATTGTTTTAAAGGGGATCATTACCCCAGCGTTTATACGAGACAGGCGTCTATTGAGACCGCGTTTATTGTTTTAAACAAAATACGTATCAAGTAATATTTCGATATGCGAGGGTAGGCACTGCCACGCACGCAATTGAACCTTGTATGGAAACACCTGAGTAGCATGCAAGGCAGTCAATTTGGCCAGTGTGCAGTTGCCGACCCGGCGTGTATTTGAGACAGGTGTTTATTACTTTAGAGTGGGTCCCAGCTCCGGCCAGTAAACGAGACAGGCTTGTATTTGAGATCAGGCTTCTATTCGAGGAAATACGGTACTTTGCAGCCTCAGCTGATTCAGACTTTGCTTTTGTTTTGCCAGAATTCGCCACTAAGCCCCTAAGGTTGGGAAACAAGGAATGACCTACACCAATGTTGTTTCAAATGAATCTATGCTGTGGTATTGTTGTTGCAGATATTAATTCTACAATGAGGCCTAAATTGCAAAAAATTAATTTTGAAAAAAAAATATGGAAGCTCAACTTACTGTAAATCTAGAGACCCCCTTTTTGCCTTGAAAGTTCTGAGAAGGACCTATGTAACTATTAACTGTGTGCACAGTGCACCACATATGCCAAGGAATTCTAGTTACTAGCATAGTACCCGTGATAATGTGCATGGTGAGAGTAAGAGTGGCAGTGAGAGAGTGAGTTTGAGTTATGTGATGACTTGAGACGCAGACGATGCAGGAGCGAGACCTTGAGATGAAACAGGAAACATTTAACAGAACTTTCAAACCAAGTAATTGACTATAACTACAGACAAGGGCTACAGAGAAGGGCGAAGGGCCAGTATTTTAAGACAGTGGGCCCTCTCTGCCTCCATCAGAGTCCAGGGAAAACACAACTAATACTTTAATTACATTGGAGAAATTGGAGAATATTGATAGACAATGATAGTCGTGCAGAAATGACTAATAAGTGTAGTGGTATAATATGAACAGTTTGAGAAACCAGACCCACTTATGGTTGTTGTAAGACATGAAATAATGTTGCCGGCAAATTTTTAGTTGTGGGCAATGAGTAGTTTGGGAGGAGTAGAGTAAAGCATCCATGAATTAAGGGTATGATGATGATGATGATGATGATGATGAACAAGCTAGGCCTAGAACTAAATTTAATATTATGTTAATAAGTCACAAAATAGTCACAAGCCTATAGGCCTACAATTCAGATATGACAACCCCCATTGATTAGCTGGGGTAACTTTGCAGGAAGGGGGGAACCAACATGGCCAAAAAAGTTTCCCCAGGAGATAACACTGGCCAACCCTTGTCCCACCCTTGAAACAAACAGTCTGTTTGTTTCAAGGTCCACCGTGCCATTTTGACAACCTGTGACATCTCCCCCCTCCCCTCATACATGTATCAGGCAGGCCTGGTTAGCTGCATTTACTTGATATCTGATATCAAGGGGTAACTACACTATCTCAAGATTTGCCTGTACAATCTACCACCTTGTTATCACAATGTGTTACCATATTGCCACGACTCACTCAGCGTGAGCATCAGAACACGACATGCAGATGGCATTTTAACAGAGGTGAGTCGTGGCAGGGCCAAGACCTTTCTTGATTGCCTATACATGTAATGTAATGGAGTGTGGCCAGCCTTTTGAAGTTTGCTGCTGGAATGTGCTATTAAGACAACTGAAAAAGATGGCCAGAAAAAGAAAATAAATTGATAGATACATTGACAAATATACATATAGAAAGATAGATAGGTAGATAGATAGATAGCCCAACAGCTAGCTAAATACCTCAATAGATAGACCAGTAGATAGACTAATAGATGGACCAGTAGATAGACCAATGGATAGACCAATGGATAGACCAACAGATAGCCAGTTGATAGACCAATAGATAGACCAATAGAAAGACCAGTAGATAGCCCAGCAGATAGTCTTAAGTTAATTGTCGCTGGTAAGTTTTTCTGTTGACAAATAAAGGTAATACTATTTAGGCTAAGATTGGTGAAAAGACAGATAGATAGATATTTAGATAAACAGATTCAAAGTTCTAACCATGTATTTATTATGAAACATTGAAATTTAAACAGTACTAGTAGGAGTAGGGAGGCAGGGGCACCAAGAAAGTCTGGCTGGGGATTGCAAGGCTGGCAGGGATGAGAGGGCTGGCCACTGCCCTGGCCAGTCTATACCCCCCTCCTTTTAGGTCCACTTTGGCCCTCCAATCCCTCCCTCAAGGCTCCCTCATATCTTGCCTCAGGCACTTGAAACTTCCCATGTGAACTGGAAAACGGCCATTATATATAATGGTTTCTTATCATTGATTTATTTCATTCCAATCACCAGTAATAAATAATTGAATTGTGATTTCATATGGTTTGGTATCTCTAGGTTGCTCCTCTTTTGACTGTTGCTTCCAACCAATATGATTCTATGGCCCAAATGATTTGAGTCGGCAATTCTATGCCTATTTAACCTATCAAAATTTGCCTGTCAAGCTCTGACCCAGGGGGCAGGGGTGGCCAGAGTTTTCCTAAAATAATTCATTACTTGCCCATTTTCGCTGAAGTATAATTCTTTTCTAGATAGGTAAACAATTGATTGGCAAACCTCCAGCTAGGTATTTGATATAGGCCTATCATAATTATCATTTTACTAATTTGAATGTGCAACTTTTGTTCACATTTAGATTTTATAAACATTAAAACAGCTGAGTCAGCACATTCCTTGCTGTGGACATCGAAGGCTGCTGGCGTGCGGGTGGGCCTGGTGTTACGCAACAACCATGCAGCATTACTTCATAGGCAATTAAGCCCAGAGGTCAGGTACAAAGGATCCAAATTTCGTAAATAAAATTAATTCAAAAAGGTGCCACAGATAAAGCGAGATAACCTATCTTTCTCTCTGTCTGTCACTCTTAGAACACATGTACTTATCAGACATGCAGTGTAGGAAATTACTAAGTCTTGCTATTTCTGAGCAATTTTGTCCAATTTGTTTGGAGGCTTGACTCACTTGTATCACAATGATACTGTGTATGTATGTTGATAAAAAGGTTTTTGACTAATACTAATAGGCAAGGCAATTTGACATCAATGCAAAGATTTGTTAATAAGCTTGAAGAGCAATAAGCAAATTTGTAAGTGACATAATGACAAGTATATATAGCAGAGGAATCAGACCTGTGTTAATTGGATGACTAATTTGATACAGGGCATCAGTTCTTCAAGGGATTTCAATCTTTATTGATAATACTAATAGAGGAGGCTAAAACTGAGGAAGCAGTCTATGAACACTACATGGTCAATTAAAAATCTGCAGGGAGTCACTACCAGGCCAACTGAGGGACAGTGGAGTGAAGGAGGGGGTGCAAGCAGGGTAGGGGTGCAAGCAGGAGAGGGGGTGGCTTGCATGGGCAGGGTGGGGTGCACACTGCTGAGTCTGTCCTGGTCAAGTTGTGGGGGTGTCAAGTAACTCCTGCTGACACCTGGCTGATAATGAATGGTCGTCTTATCTAGGGGACCTCGCTAGAGTCGTCAAAAAATGGTAAACAACGGGACTGAACAGATGTATAAGAAACTGTATTAGAGAATTCCAGAATGATTGGTTCATCGATTACTAAGAAGAAAGCAATTATTTGATATTTGGTCGATACAGAAGTTTGGCTATCACCCAGACCATCAAAATCTTGCCTAACACCTCAAATTTGTTGATGAACATTAAAAACTGAGTATAACTTAATTTTTTCTCCATCAATTAATCACGTTTGTCGACCATTTCGATTTTTAGGGAAAAAGTAAAATTTTTGATCAATCACTGTACTAGTATGCCACCTGTAGGAGAAATTTGGAATCAAAGCAATAAAATTCATCAGTTGCCCTTCATTAGGTTATATTTAGGTAAAAATTTAATTTACACTCAAGATTATTTCAATGTCTAGCAGGGTTATTATGTTTATTATTTCCCAAATACTAACTAAATTGAAAATTTGAGATTTTTATGAATATCAATTTTTTAATTTCCATCATATTGTGTTTTAGGCCATTACTGATGCAAATCCATCACTGTAATTTGAGAGCATTCCTTCAAGTCCAAACTTTACATTTAAAGATGCAAACTTAAGTTCTATTTTGCTTTTTCCCTTATCGACTTTAATATCCAGCCCCATGCAAGTACGCCACCTATGGAGAATCTCTAGACATAGTGGCCCATCGGTCCCCATGTTGGGTGGCCCATCGGTCCCCAAAAGCTTTCATAATATTTAAACCCCTCTATGTTGGAGAAAAATGGTTCTTGTTCCAAAAATTAAATGTGTAAATTGCCACCAATATATAGGTAAAATCATCATAGTAAATAAATTTCCTCGAGTCTGCACACATTTGAGATATTAAACTATTCGGGATCAGTAAAAAATAATTTTAGATGTTGAAAATTTTATTTTGCTCACTAAATGCTTGTGCTATAACTTATCGATCAGTCATCAATATGGGATTTATAGATGTGATAGGCAATACTAAAAATGCAAATTAGATCGAACCAAACGTTTTTGATGTGGAGTTAAGAGGGTGGCCCATCGGTCCCCATGGCCCGTCGGTCCCCATGTTCCCCTAAATGTTCACTCACAATTATGAACTCAAGTTTGAAATTGAAGCAACATTTACTTTACTTGAAATTCATTTATTTCATCTGGAAGTTCTAGCCTATGCCATGTACATTGTACAACCGCATTTATTGTTGGAGAAGATAAAATATTATGTCTAAATATGGAATTAGGCAGCATTAAAGTGGAAATTTAAAAAAATACTGACCTTATATATACTGTTGCATAAGATTAAATGGAGGCCCTTATATCTGAATATGAAATTATGTGTATTGACGATGGAAAATTTAGTTTAAGAATCATGTATTTTTTAAAGAAAAAAAAAATCAACATCTTAAAATAACCTGATCTGTTCATCTTGAACTTGATCTTGAAATGTGACCTTGATAAAACTAGTAGCAAAACCGCTCCGTATATTTAGGGATGAACCAGAACTAATAATGGCCATGGCAGTGACCATGCTGTCAGAAAATGTGACACTGTCCAGTCCAATTCGGCATTGCACAGAGCCAGTCTGCATGCTGCTGCCACCTGGCACAAAAGTTGATTTTGTATGCTACATCATTGCTGTCCCAAGAAATAGTTCCAATGTCATTGCACATTCACAAAATTTCTATTCAACATTGATGTATACCAGAGTCAGACTCGGCAATCACATTCTCTAAGGAAGTAGACAAGGCCATCAGCACACTCAGAAACAGCGCCAGTGTCTTCCAGACAAAATTGTGTGTGTTCCTCTGATCGAAATGATGTGGACGCTCGCAGGAGCTCGCGGAATAGCACACTAATCACTAGGTGGCAACACAAGACAGCATATGTTCTGATCTGTGGCAATGCAAGGGCAGTCCACTTGTAGACAGGCACAGAGCAGTAATGTAGAGCTCTGATACCATGAAGCAACATACTAGACCTTCTAAGCTATCATATAAATACAAATTAGCTGTAGCAAGTCCTCTCCCTGTGACAAGAGACTTCTTCAGAAAAACTGACTTGATCCATTCTCTCACATTTACTGAAAGATAAATGTCTCTTTCAGCCAATAATCGAGTTGTGAAATGTGCGGGAACAATAACCTTCTGTATAGAATAACGTAAAGTGCTTACCTGAGCAATAGCTACCTGGAAAAGATCAAGAAAAGTCTGATTAGAAATGGCAAAACATTATAACATTTAAAACCTCATGTAAAAGTATCATCACAGAGACAAAATACATTTTTTACGACCAAGTACTTTCTTGAGATCTCACCAAACAGACAGTATCACTCCATTGTGCTTAAAATTAACGGATCCAAATAAGTTTGGAACAGATCAAAACATTTTGTGGTCACAGACTACAAGCCATCTGAGACATAAACAGATCATCATATCGTAGGTTCTAACAGTTACTGATCACAATGTACCGTATTGGATCGAAAACATAACACATGGCACAATATGGTAGAACTCAAAATATATATATATCCAAGTGAACAGAACATACTGGAATAGTCGACAACTGTACATCTTGCATTTTAGTAGAACACCAAAGAGCAAATGACTGGAAAATATACCTATAGGATCCCAAGGTTATCCGTATATGTATTCAATACTATTTTTACAATTTTTTGGTATGTTTCCTTAATATTTTTCATGAATTCTTAAAGTTTATAAGAAATTTGAAAATCAACACACGTGCACATACTGCACAATAGCAGACTGTGGCTTAAAGCTTGAGTTAACTTTGACTTTTATTTTCAAAGAATTTATTATTTTTGCTTAATTTTTTGCTTCATTTTCACTGAACTTTTTTTGTAACTCCCAGCCATTCACCTACATTTTCTTATCATTTTATATCCCTTATATATATACTTGCTTTTTGTGAATTTTCTAAGGAGTTTTTAGCTCCTAAAAGGCTCATTCCAAACAAAATCAACAATTATAAGGTGACTAACTTTCATGTGATGTTAGATGCCTATATTTTTTCGAATATTTTTATACTTGCATTGCTTTCTATAGTTTTTATCACATATTTTTAATTTTTTTCTGCTTTTCTACTTTTAATATATTATTTGCTATCAAGTGTCATTTTTTGTTAATGTTTTCTATTTTGCAGTCTTCTTTCTTTTATAAGGATAGCATAATGTCAAAGCCGTAGTACAGTCACGGTCTATTTAAATTAGCACAAAGCATTTTAGACTTAAGAGTGACACATCTATAGAAGTATGGCTTTCATTTTCATCTGATGTCTTTGCTGGCTGTTGATAAGAACCATTATTACAGACCTCATATAAGTGTGCCATGTCCCATGTGAATATATGCAGAGATGATGTCAGTATCTCAATACTGACATCACTATCTGTGAGCATTTGAGACCACAGCTCAAGTATTGATTCCAACTGCTATAACAAATTAGGTTTAATGTCTGTGTGTGAATAACAACTGATTGGTCTGTTTTCATATATATGTTTAATAATTATTGTGCATGATGGTTTATTCAGTTGGAGCATTTTAGCAGGTATTAGAAACATCAAACAGAATGATCAGGGCTCACCAACATTTTAGCAGTTTCCATCCTCCCCACTCAAGCCCTGCTAAAATGGACAGGGCTTTCTGCTATTTCCAACCTCTTCTGTGATTGGCTGCTTATTTAGGTCATAAGCATTTGGCAGGCAGATTTAGTCTGATTGTGGCCACTTAGAGGATTACAGGCAACTGAGAAAAACAGTGTAAAACAAGCAAACTTTCAAACAGTTTCATTTCAGAACTGTGAAAATACATAATTCAATGGAATTTTCGGAACTGTGATAGCACCTTTCAACAATACACAATTTCTCCATTTGCAACAGTGTGAAACAGAAGCAACAATTTCAAACTGTGATGTAGCAGTCCCTGATTGGCTGAGCCAAAACTGGGTCAGTTAATTAAGTATTCATGAATTAGCAAAGGTTATGGGCCATTTTGTCATGGTATGACTTGGGATGATGGCAGTTTCTTGTGGATTCATAATGATCTGATCAAGTCTCAAGTAACACAGCTGAAACTGTGAATATACCAATATATTCAGTATGCTCATACTGACATCACATGAGCACTGTGGCAGTTGAAAAGAACATGGCACACTAATATGAGATCTGTAATAAATGAATTTGTACCAGGGGTTTTGGGCTAGATATCTGTGCAAGTCTTGAGCATTTTTCAAACTTCTTGCTCCATTGGAATGGCATTGGCATCTCCACTGACTTCAAATTTGGAAGATGGTGAAATCATGTTGTTGACTCTGTTCTTGTAACATCCCTTTATTTATTATCAAAATTTTGAACTTTTATTAAGTTTTTACAATGCCAGATATCCGGTTCTGACACCCGGTTTTGATACCCTAATTCTGCTGGATACCAGATATCCTGCAAATTCCAATATCCGGCCAGATACCGGATAATGTGCCGGATGTGCTTGCATCCCTAGCTGAACTAAACATTTGCATGGAACAAGAATTTATGTGGTTGCTTCAGAATGAATAATTAAAGGGGTTGCAAAAATATAGGTTATGACCTGTACATTCAAAAAAGAGGGCCAAATTCCTTGACCTTGTTCATGAACTATGTGTACAATACAGTGAATTGACCTTCACTCTCATAAAAAGAGTTCTTAATGCATAGAAATGATAGAATAGACAAGAGGGGGATTTTTGAAGTCAGTTTAAGGCTCAACATATAGTAATTTGGTTTCAGGGTTGACGAAACATGTTGTATAATAGGCCTAAATACTTTGACTCTCAGGAACCTGCTTGAAATGTTCATTCCTTCAAAGAGACATGCTTGCTCAAGCTGAAACTCTATCCGATGTAACTTACTTTCCTGACTTCTAAGAACGCAACAGGCTGCATGAGCCAGCATGGTGCAACAACGTGGCAGCACTGTACCTGCTGTGCATGACTTCCTGTTTGTATAAAAACAAAGTGCTGTCAGCTATAGAAAACCACTTAGAACTGTGTATGTAGTCACTGGACCACCTATGCCAAGTGTATCCTTGAAACATATTTGATATTTGAAGGAGAGCCACCTACGTTTCAATATGAGTTGGGCAGTTGGCAAAAAAATCTGTTTTTACATGGCCATAGGAGAATTTGTCTTACCTCATATTTTAAATTAGTGTCCTATGATTTGTCCTGTTAGTCATTCCGAATAATAGATATCCCATGCAATATAGATATAATCCATGAACAATTCCATGGATGCTCAAATGTTTCAATTATAAATTCTTGGGCAAATACCCCCTGGCTCTGTCACATATTCTTATGCTCTGACAGTGTTTTAAAGGTTATTTTACAAAATAGCAAGCTGGATTATGTTGTTTAGCATTGTTTGGCATTGACTGTTTGTCGTAATCAAATGTTTCTAACCTCAGTTCAGTGGAGTGCACCAATTCAACTGAATTCCTTATGTATAGTTGGGATGGATGGATGACTTGGGCTTTACGTCCTGTATTTATGCACTTGGTAGGCTAATTAGGACAGGGGGAGGCCATCCAGCATAAGCCAAGGTGACCCGGCAAGAGCCGGATTCCAACCCAGCGATTGGCAGCCCAGCACACTACTACAAGACCAACTCCGCCCCACCCCCCACGAAAATAATCATATGTCTTTGAGATGCTCAATCTTTTGTGAGGGGGACTTGCTTCTTGTTGAACCGTTTATCTTAACTCACAGAGCTCATATCAGCTATCTCCCAATGAAGCATATATATACTGTGCTTATGACACAAAACAAAAAATGTTGATTTTCTGGTTGGGGTGTGGACTGTGGAATATATATAAATAGAAATTACTTCTTGGAACCAGTTCATTCCTTAATAGAAAAACAAGATGCATTCCTTGGAACTAGTATCACAGAACTTTATGGCATAAAGGAGCTTTTTAGACCTTTTAAGAAAGACAAAAACAATCTCAAATGTCAAGCAGAAATTTGAAGGAAAAAATTCTTCCTTATATACAGTTGACAATTAGCATTGGAAATGCAAGCCCAGACACACACGTGACTTGAACGTTGAGTAAAAACAGGCAAGTCAATGAACTTTCAGAAATTTTGTTTTTGATTGAGAAAATTGAATTATTTGGACTGTTTCTGCAGCTGTTTTCAGTTACAAGCCTCATAGAATGCTTTCATGATGTTCCCTTTTGTGGATATATCTACTAATGTGCCTACGTGGGTTGCTTTGACTGTGAAAAATATGTCAAATTTTGCTCAAACTATTAGACAATAGAAAATTGTGAAATATAACCGTTTGAAATTATCGGATATAGTTTAGATCTTAATATTCCAATTTTGTCATATAATTTCTTCCACTGATTTTATCCATTCAAGACATTGTTGGAGGTCTCGTTGCCGGCCACGTCCTCAAGACTGGCCTCAGGGCCATATTTTGATGGCTACAACCTTGGTTTGGTCTCGGACGCCAAATCCTGGGCCTTGCCTCAGTCTCGGATGTTCCAGCCTCAACTAGATCACTGATTCAAGAGTTGGATACATTTTCGAAACCTATATATATGTTTTGGTGGGAGTTGCTCTCAGGGCACACTAATATGAAAAGTGTAATAATAAATGATTTCCAATGTCTCATGATGTTCTTTTGGCATTTCTGATCAATCCCTATTATATCCTTTTCAAGGCACATGTGATCAGCTGATAATGGGAATTCCCTGTACTTTGACATTGTTATCTTCTGAAAGAAAAGCCTTGGAGCTGTGTGTCAACACTGTATCAAGTCTTGTAAGTAGTAAAATGCCCAAAGGAATGTTTTGTAGTGTCTTTTTGTCTTCTGGCTATGTTCCAATTGTTCAATGTGAGGTATGACTGTTTCAGCCCATCTGAATTGTTTGGTAAAATCCAGTTGCCAAAAAATTCAAAAACATGAACTTATGAAAGTGTTTATGCTAGTCTTTTGATTGGAGAGGGCTTTTCAATGTATTGGCATTTTTTTCATATATCATAAAGTTCATGAACATTTGGACTAAAAAATCTGGTCATTGCAGTCAACATGGTATAATTTCTTTGATTTCAAAAATTAATAAATTAAAGTAGCTCCAAAGGATATTGTTACAGTGAATGCATTATCCTGATCAATCAGAAATTGTTAGTAGGGTGAGGTGGGAGAAAGTGGCCCCGTGGCAAATCTTGCCACAAAAGATTAAAACCAGCATGCAACAAGCAGATTAAAAACAGCGGCAGACGAACCAACTGATGATTAAGGTCACGGTATTAGATTGTTTCAACAAACCAACAATTTGAATGGCTTTTCTTTGGTGCAGATATAGTTTTATCCTAAAGTTTTGTTAATCAGAGTGCCGGATTTGCCCAAAGATTAAAAGGGGGCCGCCCCCCCCACAAATTACCCTACTGGTTTTCGATTAGCCAGACTGTTAGTAAATCGATTTAAATTACTTGAAGCAAAAGAAAACAATGTTCGATTGACCATGACTGTTTACAGATCTGTGTTAACAAGATTATTGTGTAATTGGTTTGTTTGTTTGTTTGTTTGTGTTTTACGCCTCAGCAGCACCTTCGTGGGCTATATCGAGGCAGGCGATCGCCGTATGATGATGAGATGAGAAGACTGTGAGTCTGGTACATACCCTATTAATTCAGGGATGCCCAGGGTCTTTGAGTTGCCCCAGCATAGAACACTGGATACAACCCGCCTCCATTTAATGTCCCATGGGCGCGGACTAAATTGAGTTCCGGGGTGGGATTCGAACCCACGCCCTCAGAGCCAGTGGTTGTGCAAACAAGCACTCTTAACCATTAGGCCACTCTATTGTGTAATTGGCAATCCTTGTGTTAGCAAACTTTATGGTTGGTTGAATTAAGTCAAGCTACAACAATATTTGAATTGTTTTGCAAACAGATTAATAGATCAAAGGGATTATTTTGTAATCCCTGGTTAGTCTGATCCAATTGATCCCTTTTGTTTCGTATCTTAAGAATAGCAGGATGGATGATTGGGGCTAAACATCCTGCATTTATAAATACACTTTTCATGTTTTAAAATTAGGACAGGAGGAGAACACAGCAATGAGGCAAATGATGATTAAAACTGATGTGCGACACAAGTGATCTGGCCTGAACGAATCGAACCCCAGACACAGTAATTGGCAGCCTAGAGCCCCCCCCCCCCCCACCTTAAGAATAACACAGACATAAAATAGATAATTTAGATTAAGATAAAGTAGATAATCTCCTGCAGTAAGCTTCTTTTTTCTAACACTAGAACTTAAGGAAAGATCTCATGCAAGAATTCCTGGGCTTTTTTTTTATGATCCCAATTTCTACTTCTCTCACATTATAATATTATGCACATTTCAGACCGTTTACAAATGCAAAATGTCATGATCAGGACATTGTTGAGTTTGCGTGACCAGAAGTGGTTTTCTATAAAGGATTTGACTACAAGTTGACTGGTCTAAGGTATTTGACAACTGCATTGCATAGAAGGAAAAATGGCTGTGACAAGAATTGGCCAAGCATTCAGTATTTCAGGTAGCAAAGTTGAAGGTTATGATTGATGTGACTACAGGCAAGACACTGAATATATAACTTCATGCAGAGCATTCATTTCTTACACAAACTTTTCAAGTAAAATACTAATTGTAGGAATGGATTCTAAATATTTTGAGTATTGATATATGTGTTTCAAGCTCATTTTCATCCAATAGAATCTACTATTTATTTATCAGACTGTTATATAATAGACTAATTTTATGTAGCATATATGGCTATTACATGCCAAAAAGAGCAGAATTGTGTGAAATCACAAATATAAATTTGACCCAGCAAGACATCCCAGAAATATGTAAGTTTTTAGAATCGTCCCCTGAAGTGGCTTTCTGAAAGTTTTTTTAGATTAAATTAATCCATTAACATTTAATGACCATGTTTCTGTCTTAGTTAAATACAGTTCTTTCCTCCAATTTTACTTGTAACTCTATGCCTGCCCCTGGTACTTATAATTTGTGATACTTATAATTTCTACCTTCCGCACATGTTAGTGCAAGTAGACAAAACTGCAAATTACCCAGTTAACAAACAATGCATCTTAATTACATTCAGTACATACATACTTGGCAATGGTAAGCTTCCCCTCTGAACTATTTACTCTTCTACATTTTCAATGCAATTCTACCCTGAGGGGCATTAAGCTGTACTGAGCTATTGTGTTTGACTATTGGGGTGTAGCTTCAGAGACAATTAGTAGAATAGACTATATACATATATTGATATATACAGGGGGGGGGGTTGAAGATTCCTTATTTCACAGTGTGGCAACATGGCTAACCAGACTTAAAGGACTTTTAAGGTGTGATTTAAGGGAAATTGCATGCTATTGTGGCATTTAACTGTAATAAAAGAAATATTTGCATAATCGAATCACACCTATAGTTTTCAGATGATCCAGTAATAAACACCAGCATGATTATTATAAATAATATTATGCATTTTAATCAAGCAATCACAACTGTTTGAAGCAGGCATTTCAGCTTAATTAAAATTACTAAGTGGCAATCACACCTATTATTATTACCTATTAGGTAGGTTTATATGTACTTACATGTCAAGTAAATCAGCAATCCTCTCTGCTCCATGTAAAAATATACTAGGAGCCATATCAATATTTGTGTTATATCGTCTTCCCATACTACTATTGGTAGGGAATAAGCATATTACACTTTCCATTTTACCATATTCTAAAAATAACCCAAGGTGGTTTTGGAGGAACATATTTCAAGGTTTCCCTCTATTTGTATAATATCATTATTTCCTTCTGTATTTTAGAGGCAAAGAAACTTGTGTGAATAATGTGTAAAATGAATGGTTCCATCTCTATGTTGTTATGGATATATGTTTATCTACCTGTCTATGATCTATCTACCTACTATCTACCTGTCTGTCTATATATCTACCTATCTGTCTATCTTCCTCGTCATAGGTCTTTCAAGAGTCTATCTACATTTAGTGAGTCTTTGTTATGATGTATTTTGATCTAT
The DNA here is from genome assembly GCA_026936325.1 of Platynereis dumerilii. NCBI lineage: Eukaryota > Metazoa > Annelida > Polychaeta > Phyllodocida > Nereididae > Platynereis > Platynereis dumerilii. Next base: position 514,331 of record JAPTHN010000143.1, read on the forward strand.
CTGTCTGTATATCCATCTCATTCTCTATGACTGTCTGTCTGGTGCTCTTACTGACTGTCTATCACTTCTGTATCTTAAAAGTTCTCAAGATAACCAGCCTGACACTGTTATGTTAGACAAATGTTTTGTGAAGAGAACATATGAATTTTTTTGTGACCATTAACATTACACTTGATTGATAATGTTTTCTCAGACAGATTATAAATTTAAGTGGATTTAACAGACCATGAAATTCAATATGCAATGAACATTATGTTGTAAACTGTTTGAGAATATATTTTATATCTTGGTTGGTCTTAGACATAAGCCTATAATAGATATAGTATCTTGAAAATGGTCAGAAAAGAGTTAAGAATACGTTAGGGGCTTTCCTTAAATAAGCCTTAACCAAAAATAGAGCTAATTACATTTTATGACCATTGAATTGTCACCGTTCGACCGTGACAAAGAGAATTTTTGTGGTTAAATGAAGTCTGACAATAAGGATATGTCTTTTGGGAATTCTGTGAAATAATGAAAAAATATTTCCTGCTTTTGTATATTTTGCCTATGAAAAAATAAGGAAATTTATATATCCTATGTTAATTCCATTAAGTTTTTTTTTTACTGTAGAAATAACCGGTTTTCAAAATGTTAAGTATATTATATGGAATAATGACAGTAATGCACACAATCTTAGTTATATTTGTATCATAGTAATATTTGTATCATAGTAAGCTACCGCCTATGATAGTCTACTATATGTAAATATTATCCCTAAGCCTATATGTAAAAAATCTTTGCTCCTGGGTAATGTTTAACAAATCCAAAAAAATTCTAGAGTGGAAAAAATTACTTACATTTCCATTTGTATCTCCTGTAACTGCCCTTTGTTGTATGTAATTCTCAAAATTCTTTGACAGCCTATCAACATGCGCGGTGAGGTTGTCGATTTTTTTATCCAATTCTGTAGCCATGTTTAGGCTGTGGTCTACTCCAGCCAACACTGTCCAATGCTCACTGGAAGTCTAGCAGCAAGAAAGTTTGGCAGTGTTGTTCCGCTCCAATTAACACCATACCTTAATAGCCAATAGCAGCAGAGAAAAATAAGGTAGCCAGTTGGATCTGAAAGCTTGTTGAGGCAAAACTTGTTGACTTGTAGATTATTTATAGTTGTACATTCAAAACTGGTACATGTATGTCAGTTTAGCATAACATGTTTCTTAAAAGTTGATCACCGTGACATTGAAAAACAAACAAAAAATATTTAAAAGGTACCTTCTTATATTAAATAAACAAGATGAGTATCAAAATATTAAACTGCTTTTCTTTATTGACATTATTTTATAAGGAAAAGCTCAAACTGAGTGTACATTGGTTTTATCTGAAGCACCAACTGTTTGAATTGTTAACAAAACATTCAATTACTTCCCTGTCTTTAAAATGTCCCTGTCTTATTAAAACCTTTAAAAGACGACCAAAACTTATAAAAAGACAACAATAGTGACTCAACTTTTTTCTGTGAAATTTAAAAAAAAAATCCTCTATCAGATTGTTTTGATTTCACTCTCTTCTTTCTATTGACAAGCAGAATATTCAAATTTTAAGATGTTAATGTGGTAAAGTTGACTACAAAAACGCATCAAATTCCCTTCGAGCAATTTATAAGTTGTTGGTTAAACATACCCCAGAGGCTCAGCTTCAACATCCATGATATCCCACTGATGTAGGATATTGAAATCATCCAGTTTTCTGGGTTGGTATATTTGTTATAGTGAATTTCATTTAGGATGGTAGTGAATTTCATTTAGGATGATAGTGAATTGCATTTAGGATGATAGTGAATTTCATATAGGATGAAATGTGAATTTCATTTAGGATGGTAGGGAATTTCATTTAGGATGGTAGTGAATTTGATTTAGGATGGTAGTGAATTTGATTTAGGATGGTATTGAATTTGATTTAGGATGATCGTGAATTTGATTTAGGATGATAGTGAATTCCTTTTAGGATGGTATTAAATTTGATTTAGGATGATAGTGAATTTGATTTAGGACGATAGTGAATTCCATTTAGGATGGTAGTGAATTCCATTTAGAATGATAGTGAATTGTTTCATTTAGGATGATAGTGAATTGCATTTAGGATGGTAGTGAATTTCATTTAGGATGATAGTGAAATGCATTCAGGACAGTAGTGAATTTCATTTAGGATTATAGCGAATTTCATTTAGGATTGTAGTGAATTTCATTTAGGATTGTAGTGAATTTCATTTAGGATTGTAGTGAATTTCATTTAGGATGATAGTGAATTTCATTCAGGATTGTAGTGAATTTCATTTAGGATTGTACATAGTGAATTTCATTCAGGATGGTAGTGAATTCCATTTAAGATGCATGGAGTAAATTCTATTTAGGATGGAGTAAATAAGATTGGAATTACATGTATTGGAAAAGACACAGACTCAGCCAAAACAAAAAAAAACTTACATTGCAATTCTAGGAATAGCCACAGATCTCCATTTATTTGCTGCTTGTTATGATGCCTCCTTGGGCAATTTCTAGATATCAACATCACATTTTCAGATCATTTGGCTTTAGTTCTTGAAAGAGATCTGGTCAAACAAATGTCATGTCTCTTTCATATTCAAATGTTCAGATATATGTGTTTCAACAGTTTTTGTCAGTATTCATTAATTATTTTTTTCGAGACAAAATAAAGAAATTCTGATTCTGATTCGTGTTTTATGGGGCTCTTCTGAGAGTCCAGTCTTTAGAACTGCACTAGAACAGGAAAATTGGTTTGACCTTAAATTTAAGGGAGGTCAAATTAAATTCAGACGTTATACAGTTCACTGATGCGAAAAATAACCAACTTTACCATTCCAGAAGGTGGACTATGCATTTCTGCTACAAGACTGTTGTTTGTTTATTATCTTTTTTAGGATATTTCAGTAGGTGGCTACTTAATTTCTCTTATATAAATATGAGTTTGTGGAACACATTAACCTCTGATGTTGCTTTGATGTCATTATAGCGATTAATGTGTATTTATATGTTATTGTATTGCTTTTTGTCTTAGCATGCACTTATAATAATATTGTCTAGCTAAGTACAGTAGCTACTTGCCTTGTTGGAAATTTCCTGAGATAGCACTTAATCAACTACTTTTTAAGATTATGCAAACATTATATTCTCGTAGACATGTTTTTAAAATCAGTAATAAAGTGAGTAAAACCCACCAACCAAAAGTTATTTCAAGACTGTCTTGAATTCTTTTTTTTTTTCAGCAAAACTGGCAAAAACTGTTTATGAAAAAAATAATAAGCCCACCCCTTACAGGAAATGAGGTTCTAATGTTTTCCTGAGATCCTACCCCAGACACAATCAACCACATGAACATATATCAGAAATGTGCTTATAATATTGTTCACCATTTTACAAATTGTATAAATTTTAAAGTCTTTCGGATTTTCAGCATTGTCCACTCATGGATTATCTTCAGATGGTTATGATGTTGAAGAATTGCATTGCCCCTCTCCTATGGACAGAAATTTGACAGTCAAAGAGGTATGTCTCTTATTTGAACAGTGCAGATTTTAACCACATTAGGTTCAGAGGCGTAATTTTTGCGGAAAATGTGGGGGGGACACCGTCTGCCGTCATGCGCTCGAAATCGGCCGATGGATCCGCGAATAACAGAGTCAGTCTTTTTTACATTCTTAAATTGTGAACTTTTGTATGGCACGGTAACCTGTCGAAGCAGAAAGGTGGGGGACATGTCTCTCAGAACATCACCCTTCCAAATTGTGCCCAAGGGCCATTACCACAACCATAAGAACATATTTTGTTTTCAAATAAAAAAGTGGGGGGGCGGACATTTCATATTATGTCCGGGGTAAAAAATGTGGGGGGACATGTCCCCCTGTCCCTCACCAAATGACGCCCATGATTAAGTTACCTCAACATCTTTGTCACATTAATGTTGCATTTTTTTAACTTCTCTGGGCCAGATTTGCCCTGGGGTTAGGTCCCCCCCCCACCTTACCCAACATGTTTACTTTCTGATTCCAGGTTCCATGGGGTGACCCTTTCAGGGCTTTCAGGACAATTCCACCAGAGTTGATTTTAGCGCCATCTGGTATTTCAGGAGCAGGTTATGGAGTTTTTGCTGCAACATTCATTCGCAGGTGATATTTCTGAATAATGTCTCTTTTTGTAAAGATATGACTAAAAGTAATTATCTTTTTCTTAATTTGAAATGTAAAAACTTCTCTGTCATGCCAACTCTTTGTCTCCTATGAATTAAAACTTAAAGAAAGAAATCATAAGTTTTCAAGTTTAACCAAACCTTCAGTTGGAAAATGCAGTTTTACACAGTTTCTTAACCATGTTAGGCCTATTTATATATACATGCAGTCATGCACAGTTGCACACTGCACAGGGTTGCCTGCATCGATAAAGCTTCTCTTCAGCAATGGCATTGATATTGAAGGAGCAAATCCAATTTAAAATCTATAAAAAAAAAAGTTTCATTATCTGAACAGATTCACCTGGCTTGGCAGTTACGAAGGAGAAATTGTGCCCGTTTCTGATGAAACTTCAGGATACGCATGGTTGGTAAGTTCCACTTGATTTGTAGGCCTATTCATGGCTTTAGTGAGTGAAAATAAACAAGACTTCTATCTATTGGTCAAGCTACCTAAAAAGCTAAACTGAGAAAAAATATGTTGAACTGATGTGAGTACTTCCGCCAGCACTCCCCCCCCCCCCCCAGACAACTGAAATGAATAATAGCATTTTGAAGGAAAAAATGCTGTGGCACAGGCCCGCGAATGCATGAAACCCTGGTCAACCCCGTACATTCTTATCAAAAAAGGTTGTATATGGAACCTTCAAGGCTTCTATACGCAGGTATAGATGAGGAACCCTAAAAGGTTCATTATTCAACTTTTAAAAATGTCCAACTACAAATAAAAACAACACTTAAAAAATCCAGCTGCACTGAACTCCCACAATGGAACCCCTTTCTCTCAAGTTGGGAGCATAGGGTCCTATCATAGGGCCTTCTCACCAAGTATTGAACCTTTTCAATTTAGTTTAACCCTTAAAAGAACCTTTTGCGTTTAGAGTGTATCTACAGACTACCTTGCCAAGATCTGCAACTGCCCCCGACCTGGGATCTTGTTTTTTATCGGCTAACTCTTCTTGAATATAATATATCAACATCACTGATGTGTGAAACAAAAGCTTGAATTTATATCACAATACACAGACTTTTAAAAACTTATTATGCTGCTCCATTTTGAAATATGTGTATTTGAGGTTGATGCAGTGTTGGAAATAGAAAATTTTTGTCGGGGGAACTCTTGGTTGGCGTGACAGCGCCGTGCCATTCTGAATTTTTAAAAGGGAAAAAATTCTGCCATCAGAGCAGCATAAGTATTTCTAAGAAAAGGCTACTTAGAGGACTGAAAAAGTGAACATTTAAATTGTATTTTCATCACAGATCATTAAGGGAGCTACAGCAGGGCATGATGATAGTGTCATTTTGGGCCGAAGGCCCAAGGCCAATATGGGCACGAAGCCCCTGTGGCCTTGAATTGTCATTAATTTGTACCCAGGTGGCCTTGTTTTTCTTCTCCGAAGATCAGATTTATGGGCCACCTGGGTGATTTCATAGTCTTTTTCGGGGGGGGCACTTGGGAAGGGATCCAACGGGTCGCCAGCTTTTTCGCGTCTTCATCTTCTTTTTTCTTTCGTCTGCCTGCGGGGTCCGGAGGGAGGCTGTGATGTTCTTGTACTGATGTTCTTCTTGTTTTTCCTGAAAAGAGAATGAAAAGAGAGAGCAGTATCTGGGCTTTTGAGTGAGACGAGCATTTAAGACAGAGGTGATTTCGCATTGTTTTGTAGGAGTTGAGTATAAGAATGAGAGTCTGGTACAAGCCCTATTAATTCAGGGATGTCCAGGGTCTTTCAGTTGCCCCGGCATAGGATACCGGATACAACCCGCCTCCATTTAAAGTCCCATGGGCTCGGACTGGATGTGCTGTACACAGTGGCTGCGGTGGCGCAGGTGAGCTGTGTATGTGAAAGCAAAGGAGTGGGTCTGCGCGGGTTGGCAACAGGGCTCCCACCCACAGTCGGTTGGCGTCGCCCCACCGTACATACTGGCTTAGGGCCAGTCATGATATGTGGGCCTCAGCCTGACTGCTTTTTGAGCTTTTTTGGGTGAACATTTTGATGAAAATTTGGATGAGAGTGATTGATACACAGTGATAGGCTGCGTCTGCGCAGTTTTGGCTGTGCATTTGGGAAGCAAAGGAGTGGGTCTGCGCGGGTTGGCAACAGGGCTCCCACCCACAGTCGTTTGCGTCGCCCCACCGTACATACTGGCTTAGGGCCAGTCATGATATGTGGGCCTCAGCCTGACTGCTTTTTGAGCTTTTAGTGGTGAAGATTGATGAAAAATTGGATGAGAGTGATTGATTGATTGATAGTTTGATAGATTGATAGGTACACAGAAATAGGCTGCGTCTGCGCAGTTGTGGCTGTGTATTTGGGAAGCAAAGGAGTGGGTCTGCGCGGGTTGTACAGCAGGGCACAGCTACCAACTTTCTTTTATCAAGGGAGCACAGCTCCCCAAGTGCTCCCCCCCCCCCATTTCCATCACTGGGTTAAGGTGGCTCGATACTCGTGTACTTTCCAAGATTTCTTAAAAGCAGTTTAGAATGATCCAAAATATAGTTTACAGCAAGGATATGTAAACAAAAGTGGTCGCTACCAGCCCTTTAAAAAAATTATTTGGGGTTATGTACCAGAAAGTCAGTCCACGCAAACCTGAAAAACTAAATTTGTTTCTTATTTTTCTTACTGTGAAGTTTGTTCTGCCATTCAGTGGTCATGCATCCCATATTATGCAATGAAGCATGAAATTAAAAAAGGACACTTTCATGGAAAAGATTATTACAATTTCAAAGATATATATTTATTTTAAAGGTTTTCCAAGGGGCTCGGAATATAAGTTTCAATTTTGACAATTTCAATTTTTTTATAAACCATGGCGCTAAAAAAAATTGACGCGATAGGATTTTTCAATTCTTTGTCATTTATTTCCAAAAGTAGTTGGGAACAACATGATGATATAGACAAGCCTTCCTACCACACTTCAAATTGATATAAACATTTATTTATATCACAAAGTCATTTTTGAGAAATTAGACATGCTTGCCGAAAATCGCCTGTAAAAATTTTCTGTTTTCAGTATCAAGTTGAATCTCCTTCTGTATATAGTACTCTTCATGGCGCATCTAATGCTTCAAACGAGAAGTCTCTAACCCCAATAGAAGTGGCGCAAATTGCAAACGAAGCGGCCTACGCATGAAATTCTTAGAATTAAAAAAATATCTTGAAGCAGTGTCAGCACAGTGGTGACGTTACGATAGATAGGGCCTGCCTGGCTGCGCCTAAATGTGCGTTAACAACCATTTCACATGACCCTTGTGGACAATTTCCTTTGAGGAACGTTGGTCTAAGGAAGCATTAAACCTCCCATTCACATCAGACCCAACGTTTGAAATCTACGTAATTTGTCGACAGCTGGTTACGAGGTTACTACGTACGTATATATCGTAAATAATTCGTATTTCTCCAACCTCCCTTAACTACGTACCCCCCACGTTGAAGCAATGGTCGTTATACGCCTCTGGGGCGTCAGGCGTGCCACGCCAGCCCAACGCGCTGTGTCTTGCGCATGCGCAAACATCCGACAAGAAGGACGCCATGGCGGTCCACGCTTGTGTGTACTAGATTTATATCGGTCTAGAACACCATTTATACGACCGTACTAATTTATTTAACCATGGCCGATTGATTCTAGGATGTGTATGGGTCAAATGACTCCTTCGGACGGACTCTACCTGGTGTGTATGCTTCACAATCATCATGTCAATCGGCGATCTGAAAGATGTGGATTCACCGTACCAGGGAGGCGCCAGCCAGGGGCGGAGCGCTTGGAGGGGCCCGGGGGACTGCCGCATTGCTTCTTGCGGTCCAGCCACCGGCCCCCGTGGAAAAATAAAATAAAATAAAGCCCTTATACAATGGCCCTTATATATATGATAAAATTGTTGCTTTGTTGATATATGATAAAAGAATGTTCTGATTTGATTTTTGCTGCAGGGTTTTTTTTTTTTGGGGGGGGAGGGGTTTCAAGAATTTTTATTTATTTAGGGGATGTGCTTGGTTTGGATTTTTGTTGAACACCTGCAAGGAGAAAACATGAATTAAAACAGTGAAGAGAGAAAACAGAGAGAGATAGAGAGAGCAGAGCCAGGCAGCAAGCACTGAAGGTGGCTCCAAAATAGGCGGACTTTTCTTCCTTGTTTTACCAAGCAGTCTGCAGTCCATTTAAGGACTACAATATAAAAATATAAATAACAAAATTCACTTACCTTGTGAGGGATTAATACTTCAACTCTGAAGAGTTGGAAAAATCCCAATCCAAATTGGTCTTGGATAGGTGGCATTCAGGAGAGCTGCAAGTAAGCTCACTTCAACTCCGGTCTTAAGTGATTCTCTCTTGGTCATTTGTGGTTGAGCAGTACTTGGGGACATTTTTTTTTGCCCAATCTAATCTTACATAGTTTAAAAGATATTTATTTAGTAATTTTTGTACTGGTTTAGCTACTATTTCTTTATGGCTTCATCCAATTATCACCAGCAAGCATCCTGTTGGAGGTTTTATAATATCAAAGTTACCAGATACATTGGAATAGGTATGGAATAGATGGCGCTACAAGGCTCTCTGACACTCAGGATCCCATATTCTGCAACTTTGTGCAAACCTTCAACAAACCTTTGGCAGATACGTATGATCAGACGTTTGCCCTGAACATTACTTTCAAACGTTGTCCATACATATCAAAAACACGTTGGAGAAACCTTGGAACTTACGTATTGCCAAATGTGCGACCATACCTTTGTTAAACCTATGAATCAAAGGTATGGTCATACGTAAAAGTCTAAGGTTGTAAAAACCTCTCAAATGAATGTTCAACAAACCTATTAATCAAAGGTACGGTCATACGTAGTTGTCAAACTTCCTTCAAACCTTTCAACCAAAGGTATCACTTACGTAATAGTCTAAGGTTTTAAAAACCTCTCAAATGAATGTTCAACAAACCTTTGAATCAAAGGTATGGTCATATGTAATAGTCAAACGTTCTTCAAACCTCTCAACCAAAGGTATGACTGACACGTTTAGCCAAACGTTACGACCAAACATTCTCCCAACCTCTCAACCAAAGGTATGACTTACATATGACTCAAACGTTAGGCCAGACTATAAAACAAACTATCTGCCAACCTCTTACTAAGGTTGCGACCTACGTTTGGTTTTCCATCTGAGTGCAACGTTTGGAAATTACCTTTGCCCTACCTTTGTCATACATTGTTTGGCCCAACGTTTGATTCTAACCAAAATAATTACGTAGGGAAAGGTTTGATTTACGTAGCTGCTCGGGAGGGGAGTAGCGAGCCACCTTAATACGCTTTGCATGGCTTTTTTTTTTTCAGGTCCACAAGGGGGGCAAGGAATGCCACATGCTGGATGCAAGAGACATCCGATTCTCTTCCTATTTGAGATGGATTAATTGCGCAAGACACCAAGAGGAGGAGAACGTGATTGGTCAGCAATGCAGAGACAAAGTTTATCTTGTGACTTACAAGGACATAGCACCTGGGAAAGAACTGTTGTTGTATTATGGGAGTAATTATGCACAATATTTGAATATCGATTATAATTCTGACTGGCATTAGATAAAAATTTTACCGAGAAAATATCAAACATGTTGGAAATAAAATTTTTGACTTTCTATCTCAACAAATCCATCGCGAGGTTTACGGCACAATTTTGACAATTTTTTTAGTTATATAAATTTATGTATCTAGAATTTTCTGCTAATACGGGTATTACAAACTTTTGAAACACATTGGTTTCTAAAAATTACATAATATACCCCTAACGCTGTGGAGGAGTGGTTATCTAAAAGGTGCCCTGTCAGATTCATTGAAGGTCTTTGCCTGCATGGGTTTGAACCCCAGTTGGGGAACCCAAAATTTTCAGTGGACCTTCATGAGCAAAATCCCAGCTGGATGTTGTTTGGATGAGACATTAAATAATTATTGGCAGCCCTGTGTGAGTGTCTGTGCTTGGTAAGTAAAAGATCCCTCACATGGGGTAAATATGCAACATGTATACTCCTGTTTTTTTTTCTTCTCCTATCTCATCAATCAACTGTCCTGAGCTCCCAGAACTAGGCTTAGAGGGCTGCACCAACCATATCTATCAATCTATCTATCTATCTGCACTCCCCCCCTCCAAAAATATTATATATCCAGATTCACACATACAGACCAGGAACTATCAAGTTGTATTTATATACCAGTAATTATGTGTAAGCACAATTGCTCTGATAAAATTGCGTACATGCCATTGTACGAATTGTAGCATTGTTTTTATTGTAACCATTGGAACCACATGTGACCTGAATGTGACCCGGATGTCTTACAGGGAAGTTTAAAACTATAATTCCTCCCAGGGTAAAATTATGAATGGTTGTCTGGCATTTCTAATTAGCTAATTTTCTCTAATTGTTGTTGTAAAACAGAGGAATGACTTAAACATGAGATCATTTTGAAAAATTGTAAATAAATACGACATGACCTTGTTAATACAACTAAAATATTATTACTATAAAAATGGCAAAATGATGAAAGCTGCATGTGACAATGTCTCTACTGCCATTGTGTCTAATATATCAAAAAGTGCTTTTGAAAAGACTTTGGATATTCCAAATAGCACTATGAGGATATTTGAAAAGGTCAAACATCCTCCGAGATGCTATTTGGATATTTCATCAGACCCTGTTTCATCAGATGATATTCCATCTTAAGCTCTGGCTGACCGTATATGGAGCTTTGGCAGACCGTACGGAGCTTTGGTAGCTGCCAATCATTCTCCGGGTCCTATTTTTGGTTCCTAAATATCCAGCAGAGGGGGCTTCAACTTCAGAGGCCCTGGAAACATGCTGCACTTCATTTACATTGAAGTGCCCTCTTTTGTTGTAGAAGAGATGGCAGTGCATGACAGCCCAAAGTTCTAACAAATAGTGTCCAAATAGTTCCTAACCATGAGACACTATTCGGTCACTATTTGATGTAGAAAAGATGGCTGTCAATGTACTTTGACAACGTTTCTAACATAGCACATTAGAACTTTTGGAAAAGTTCAGTAGAAAATGTGGCTTGGTTGCACTTTTTGGATATTTCGTTAGGGATATTGGCAAAGCATGGTGAGGGGAGTAGATATTGTGACAAGGACCTATTTTAGTGTCTGGCATGCAAAAAGCAGCCCGATTTGCAAATCGGGCATGTAGATCTTTCGGCTGTAACAAAACCACAACCTTATATTCATTTTAAAAATGGATTTTGCGTATCTCATGTCACTTTTTATTCAAAATAATATTTGTTATGCAAAATAATATTTGTTATGCAAAATAATATTTGTTATGCAAAATAATATTTGTTATGCAAAATAATATTTGTTATGCAAAATAATATTTGTTATGCAAAATAATATTTGTTATGCAAAATAATATTTGTTTTGCAAAATAATATTTGTAAAATTTCTTTTATCAAGCTTCTTCTGGTTGTTAGGGACCGTTCAGAATTTATGACTGGGGGTGGGAGTTTTGGCCGAGGGGCTACTAACTTTTCACACATGTTTCAAGGGGGGATATTAATTTTGACGACATTTCCAAGGGGGATAAGAAATTTTAACAAAGAAAAAATTTTTATAAAACCCGTATGCAGTGTGCACTCACTTTATCCATACTTTTTTACACACAAAAGTCAGCAAAACTTAAGGATGGGGTACTAAAATTCCGCATGAAACTCAAGAGTGGGGTATCAATTTTTGACGGGAAGTTCCAGCAAAACTCCCATCCCCCCCCAGTCATAAATTCTGCACGGCCCTTATGTTGAGGCACCCAGTTTATGTAAAATGTTTAAAACTGTTTAAAGTTATTAACTATTGGCACTACAAGGTGTTATTGCACTGTATATTCATTGTCTTATACTTATATGCAATATCTATTGCACATGGAGTGTTAAATGATTTTTTGATTGATGTCCAAAGTGCCCCGTCGGGGCACATTGTGACAGTCATGATTAGCTACAACTCGCATTTTGCCTCTCTGACGGCAAAAGAGTAGATGCAGCCTAATTTGTTATGCCTTGCAGTTAAGCTCAATAGTATTGGTGATGTCCATGCAAACTTCTGAGTTGCTCAGTACTTTAAGCAATGAGCAAAATTAGTAGACGTTAAAGTATCCCAATGTGCCCCGGTTCCCCTATACTATACATGAGATGCGAAAAATTAAACTTTTTTTAAAAAGCCTTTCTAGCATTCACAGAGGAATCTAAATAAATTTGTCATAACACGCCATCCCTGATTTATTCATGACATACCAGACCTCCAAACACCGGTCCACAGACCAATTTTACCTTTTTAATCAACCTAATAAATGGACAGTAAGACTCTTCGTGTTTCAAAACTTTCATTGCATTCAAAGACCTGAATCAAACATCCTCACTTCTCAGGGTAGTCTTGTGAAAGCCAACCCTGATCTCACCTCTAGACCTGTTTTTCGTGAAGAAATTAATAATTAATGTTTTAGCCTAGAATGCCCTGGATCATTTTAAAAATAGCTTTACCTACTGCCTAATACTATTTTTTTTTATATTTAAAAACATAATTTTGAATGAAGTTGATAATGAGACAGTTAAAATCTTAATTGGGCTTTCAGGAAGTTTTGTTTTCCTAGAATCAATCAAATTGAATTAGGCCTATTGGATGCAAAATTTGAAATTTGAGAAAAAAATTTATCTACTGGCTGTATCATTGGGATGCATGTTTTGCTTATTAACTTTTATTTTGGCGAATGCGAAAAGCAGTCATCATTCATTTGGTCTTTAGAGGCTGAATGAACTTCGACATCATGAAGAACTTTTCATTGTGTTTTTGTACTCTTGTCATTTGTGACATGCTCCAACAAAATGGGTTCAAAGTCGGCCTCCTATCATATTTAGTTATGAAAATGACTTTATTCTACTGGAATTGAGCTTTAAAATGATGTTTAGTATGTTTTGATATCTCCATCCAATCCAAAGATATGGCAACTCAAACATCGATGATACGAAACATCAAACTTTGAGAAAATGGCGTTTGAAATTCCCGCCATTGCAATCAAAGAACTAAGAAAATCAAGAGGGACACTCAATTTAGATCATTTAAAATCAATTTGTGGTAAAATGGTCTTAAATATTCATAGAAAATTATTTTTGCTAAAATGTAGTACCAATAGCTAAAAAACATCAATATGAGACCTTTTTACATATTTTGCTCATTTCTGAGAAATATATAATGCCTACTTTGAACTCATTTTGGTGGAGCAGGTCACATTTTGGCACAACTTTGTGTAAGTATGATCTCATTTTATCGTTTATTGATGGTGACTTGATTAGAAAATGTTTTAATTGGCAAACCTAAATTTACCAATATTGGTTTGACAGACTACAGTACTATACAAAGTTCAGTCCAGAACGGGTTTTTTTTTCTTTTATTCAATCCATAAAAAACATACAATTATTGAATTTTACAACAATAACAGGTCAGTAAAACTACATCATTCAGAAAGCTTACTTTTCACAAGGAACAAAGATACTTTGTACTTTTCAATTTGCTTGATTTTTACAAATCGACAGTACTTTCAACATATAAGCAAGTTCATGTCTATACCAACAGAAAACATTTTCAATGCTAATATTTTTTTGTTCATATTTAAAAATATTTCTTCTCTTCCATAATATGTGACGGCCAAGCGATATCAATAAGCTAACAACAAATTTAAGATCCATCTTGACATCACCAATAATGTGTCCAATCATTACATGTTCATTTAACTCAATATCTGGTATAAGCACTTTGATAGCAAATTTCAATTCTTTTCCAAAATCGTTCCACACCTGGACAGAGACAGAGTAAATGTTCTAGGTTTTAAATTTCATCACATATACAACATTTTCCATTTGACAATTTCATGAGGCTTAGCCTCTTCTCTGTACACACAATACCATGGAAGATTTTCCAATTAAAATCTCGTAACTTTCCTGTAAGCAGCCAGTTACATATATTCAATTGGAAATAAGCATTCCAATTAATGTTGTATGTACAATAATTTTCCAATAAACAGCGCTTTTCAGAACGGTTAGACAGAACATAGTGATACTTGGGGAGGGCCGGAGGGGGGTTGATTTTTTCCCGGACAAACTTTTTTTTTGTGAACATAGGAAGGAAAAACCTTTTTTTTCTCAAGTAGAAAAAGCGGCAGACCAATTTATTAAATCAACATGTTATTTATTTATGTGTTGAACAAACATTTTCCTGCCACAGAACAAATCTATAGCCCTGTCCCAGGTACCATCCAGCTGTTCTGCCCCTATATCTTGTTTTGATATTTATGCATGTTATGTCCATTCATTTATAAACTGCAGTCCCTGTCACAATGTACGTGGAATCCAAGTTCTTTTCCATGCTGTTGAAGTGTGATGTCAGTGGGGACTAAGTGTCACAGCTGGCCAAGTTTAAAATGACATCACAGCTTTTACTTATTTCACACATAAACAGTTCAACAAAAATAAGTCCCCCTTTGGATAAACTTGAATATCTCAAGGATTCCATCGCTGATTTTTATGACAATTAATTTAATTACAGCCTCGCACATTGACCTAACATGTGTGTATTTATAGCTCAGAAGTATTATTGTGGCCCTCGAGTGAGCCTACCCCTGTTTTCAAAAATCCCAGGCTTTTCCTATGGATATGAACAATTTCGCCATGAGAGGGAGCCACCAGCTGGATAAACTTCATCGTGTGTCTGGAGAAAATTAGTTTCTCAATCATATATTTATTTATAACACTATTACAATTTAGGTTCCTTGGATGCAATAACAAATGATTTGATTGGAATTTAAACACCTTTCGGTATATAATTTGTTTTGGAAAAGCCAAAACTTTGTATTTTTGAAAATAGGGATACTTGCTGGCTCAAAAAAAATTAAGTAATTCAGCTTAAAATACACATGCACATTGTCAATATGCATGGCGTACAAACTGGCCAACTGTCACAGAAATTGGAGAAGACGTTTTTGAGATATTCACGTTTTCGGATGGGGACTTATTTTTGTTGAACTGTTTCTTACAAATCTAGAGAATAGGGATGCCTGCTGTAACCCTGAGTGCTCACTGACACACTTCAACAGCATGGAAAGCAACTTGGATTCCATGTAAATATGACAAGGGCAGTAGATTCTAATGCATGGAACTGTCACTTTATCTTAAACATCTCGTTTGCTAATACTTTTTTCTTGATGCGTTTTAAGGTTGCTGCACTTGATGAACCAGGAATTAAACAATCTGGACTCAAGGAACCGGACTTTGAGGAACCAGAAATAGAAGTGGACGTACAGCAGGATTCCAGGGAAAACAGAGAATTGGGCAAATACTTATCCAAGAGATTTCGAGCTCCTGTCCACCCTCATATCCGTCGCATACTTCTAGTCATTTCCTTGGTGAGTGGAGACCAAGGTCCTTCGGAGGCAAAAATTAATTAGACCTGCGGGCAGGGGAGATGGGGATTGGAGTTTATTTTTTGTTTGATGAAAAACAGGGGTGTATCTAGAAATGGCCTGAGGGGGGCAATACATTGGGTGAATACAGGGCGCTCCGCGGCTTTTCTTGTCTCTTCCATGCTAATTTTGGGCCTGAGGGGGGGGGGGATGGCCCACTGGCCTCCCCTAAACACGCCACTAATGAAAAATAATTTCTTCCCTAGGTTAAATAAAAATAAATTGTTTGTTTCTTGGCAGTCAATATTAATAACGCGCTTGAAATAGGAACAAACAAATATTTTACAACACCATCGCATACTGGATAGAAATAATTATAGTTGCTCTTACTGTGAAATACACGTAACCATATTTTTTAAAGAATTTAGAAGCATCACTTTCATTCAGGCAATAAACTCATAGCAAAAAGGTTTTAAAAGGAAACTTTAAAGGTTATATAAGCTGGTATAGATAAGGAACCCTAGAGGTTCGTTATTCAACTTTTAAAAAGGTTCCAACAGCAAACAAAAACAACATTTAAATAATCTAGCTGCACTTAACTCTGGCAATGGAACCCCTATCTCTCAAGCTGGGAGGATAGAGTCCTAACATATATAGGGCCTTCCGACCCAGTATTGAACCTTTTAAATTCTGTTCAACCCTTAAAAGTGTGGAACCTTTTTTTCGGCAGTGGGTTCTTTATATATACCTTTAAGAACCTTTTGCGTTAAGTGAAGACTGTAGATTCCAACAGAATAAACTGACCTTGTGACCGATTTGAGACAAAACTATTTCAAGAGTAAAATTGATGATTTTTATGTTTCAGAATCGTGGCGATGCACGGCAGTTGTGTCATACGGCCCTTCGAAGATACATCCCAAAATTATGTTCCAGGGTAAGTCCAATGATTTGGCATTTATAAACGGTTCAACATAAATAAGTCCCCCTTTACGAAAACTTGAATATCTCAAAGACGTCTTTTCCGATTTCTGTTAAAGTTATCGTATTTGTAGACCTGCATATTGACATTATGCCTGTGTAATTGTAGCACGATTGCTTCATTTTTGTCTTAGCCAGCCGACCGTGAGTGCACATACCCTCTTTTCAAATATTTAAAGTTTTGACTTTTCCAAAAAAATGTTTTCCAAAATGTGCTAAAACTCCACTCAAATTATTTCTAATGTCACCCAAGCCACCTAAACTGTGAAAAGTTTACAAAAGAATTCCTCATTTGTCCACTAAGTATGATTAAGAAACAAATGTTCTCCTGTATCATGATGAAGTATGCCTAAGCTGGTGGTTCCCTCGCTTGGTCAAATTGTTCATATCCATTGGAAAAGCCACAGATTTTTGAAGACAGGGTAGGCTCACCGAAGGCTGCTAGGTCAGCCAGGAATAATGCTACTATACTACAAATACACACATTTAGGGTCGATATACAGGCCTATAATTTGACCCAACTTTCATAAAAATCAGAGAAGGAATCTTTGAGATATTCAAGTTTATTTAAAGAGGGACTTATTTTTGTTTATTGTTTAGTTTACAAATGACGAGTACTTACATTCAGGTGCTAGCGGACATGAATGACCTCACAAGTCGCAACACTGAAATGTTCCTTGTGAGGCCATATCCCTATCCATGCCATGTTATTCGCTATGACTCATAAGGAAATAATGAGGTCATATCCTATACTATGCTATCAAAAACGTCATCAACTGATCATCATTGAGGTCACAAGTTACTCAATTACAAACTTACAGCTCATTTCAATGCAGTGGATAGGGCATATTGCGACTTGTGAGGTCATTCAGGTGCTAGCGGACATGAAGGACCTCACAAGTCGCAACATGCCCTATCCACTGCATTGAAATGAGCTGTAAGTTTGTCATTGAGTAACTTGTGACCTCAATGATGATCAGTTGATGACGTTTTTGATAGCATAGTATAGGATATGACCTCATTATTTCCTTATCGGTCATAGCTAATAACATGGCATGGGTACATTGGGTAGGGATATGACCTCACAAAGAACATTTCAGTCCAATTATGTAAGCATGTGTCATTCTTTGACTGTAAAATGAAGTCATTTAAAAACATTTTGTCAAAAAGTTTTATATTGCTTTTGTTTTTTCTTTTTATTTGCAGAAAGAGCTATACAAAAGAACTACTCTGGACAAATCACTGATTTCAGATCTTGAAAGATCTTAATTGATGTCATATCAGTTTTATATACTCTGGCTGCTTTTGTCCAAAAATTTCAAAAATCCAAAGTTAAATATTGTATGAATTCATGAATAAACTTCAATGGTTGAATTTGAACTGGTATTCTGTTAATCTGTTATCATACACAGTTCAAGAAAAATAAGTCCCCCTTTTCAAAACTTTAAATATCATCTCTGATTTTTTCGAAAGCAAACCAGTTTGCTGGCCTGCATTTTGGCTGCGCACTTGCTGCTTGATTGCTTCATTTTTGTCTGATCCAGCAGACCCTTATTGCATATATATCCCTTTTTCCAATTTTTAAGTTTAGGCATGTCCAAATAGCGTTTTACCAAAATGCGCTTTTTCTCCAGTCCAGTCAAATAAATTCTGATGTCATCCAAGGAATCACTGAAAACTTTTTTGACAAATAAAGTTTTTCATACACCACACATTGGTTTCATGTGTATTTTTAGTAAAAAGGCCCCCTGAGTCAGAACTATGCAAAGTGCTGCCTTAAGATGGTTCAAATCTTATATTTTTGATAGATCACAGTCTGTGATGTGATGATAAATGATAAAACGTCAAGAAACTTCATCTCAATTTTGGAGTTCCTCAAGTTTCCAAACTTGGACCAATCTTATTTTTAAAACTCCTATGTTGCCCCAGTCAGTGAAGTAGCTCGAAGAAATAAAGTTCACGATCAGAAGTACGTTGATGATGAGCAACTGATCCTGTCGCTCAAACCAACCTTTTTGGGTGAAGAATATGCAAAACAGAAAATGGAAAATTGTATTGCTGAAATCAGAAATTTCTTGCATGACAACAAGCTGTGCAACAATTGAGATAAAACTGAACTTCTTCTGATTGGAGCACCGAACCAAGTTAAGAAACTTCAAATGAAATCAAAATTGCCAACCACGTCCGCAATTTAGGACTGCTGTCAATGCACTTTTCACTCCTCATTTAAATTACGGAAATGGGCTGTTGCACGGCACTGCTACCCGGTTGTTAAATAAACTTCAGGTTGCTCAAAACTCGACAGTTCGATTAATTGAGAGGTTGAAAAAACACAAGAGTGTCAGCCAGAGTAGGAAACAACTGCACTGGTTACCAATCACAGCAAGAATTCAGTTCAAATTGATGACAACTACATGGAAGGCAATGCACAACCAGGCACCACAATACATCCAAGAACTTATTCAAGTAAAATCTCAATGAGAACACAACCTGAGAAGCAACCACCAACTACTATTAGCAGAACCTGCTCCATGCAACAAAAATAAGTTTGAAGATCGAGCATTTTCCTATGCAGCACCAAAACTCTGGAACACTGTACCTGATAAAGTGAGAACTGCACAAACACTAGAAAGCTTCAAGAAGAATCTAAAAACCCATTTGTTCCAGAATTCCTACAAGTGATTTGATCTGAAAAAGCACTGATGAGCAGTTTACTGAAATTAGCGCTATATAAATCCATATTATTATTATTATTATTATGTGCCTCCCGACGACTACAGCCAGAGTAAGTATCTTGTGCCCTGTGATGTTTATTATTTTAAAATTAAAAATTGGGATGGGAAATTGAATAAATTGGGGTCACATGTGTATTTGTAAATGTTGATAACACATAGCTTTTGATGTGGCTGTAACTATGAATTTGGCAGGATATCACATATCTAATCAAGGATGTTATGCAGGAAGTTTAAAACCAAAGAGTAATTAGGATAAAAATCCACATTATTGAATTCCTATTGTGAAACATACAATTTGTAATTATATTTCATAATACAATTGTTTATTAATTTTATATCAAGTGACCACCCTCCTATACATATATAAATGCCTTTCATAATGTGGCTGGCCTTCTAAAAGTTAACATCATGAAGATTTTCTTGTGTATTTGTGTTCTTGTCATTGTGGCACAACTCTATGTAAGTATGAAATATTTTCTACATAGGGCAGGGTTGGTATGATAAGTATTTGTCATTCATTTAGGGAGTGAATATATGATTTATCCAGAGTGAGCTTTAAGCCGAGCTGTGATAAACACATATTCCTGATCCCATGTCATGATGATTAACCGGCTTATACCAGTCCCGTGAAAATTAGAAAGTTCTTCATGCTGCTGCCACCTGGCACAAAAGTTAGCTTTGTATGCTTCAGCATTGCAGCTCCAAGGAAATAGTTCCAATTTCATGGCACATTCACAAAGTTTCTATTCAACGTTGAGATTATAATCAGAGTAAGACTTGCCAATTACATGCTCTATTATAGCAGCTCTAAGGAAGTAGACAAGGCCATCAGCATACTCAGAAACAGCCCTGGTTTCTTCCAGACAAAATTTTGTGAGTTCCCCACAATTGGCTGATGTGGACCGCTCAGTGTCCAGAGCTTGCGGAATTTCACACTTGTCACTAGGTGGCAACACATTAATCTGCCAAGGCTCGAAAAATCAGTGGCAATGAAACAGCGGTCCATTGGTAGACAGGGCTTATACTGTGGGGCAAAAACTCAAACATATAAACATTGCAGAATAAGTGGAAAAAAAAGAACATGGGATTTATTGCGGTGAAGTACTGGCTTGTGATAGGCTGACAATATTGTCAAATGGTATACATAATATGAATAACTATTACTTTTCAAAAAGAAAATATTTACAATAGTCAATATACACATGAAAAAATGATGTAGATTTTTCCTGATTTAACTTAATGTCTTGTTCTTTCCAGGTTGATGCCACACGAGAAGTTGAATCTGCAATAGACATTCAGAAATCAAGAGAAATCAGCAAGGACAACCAAAAGAGGGTCCCAACGGGCTTGGTAAGAAACATATAATCATTATTAATTTGTGGAGTTCATGTCAGACAATTAAATGATTTGTTTTGTTGTTGTTATTTATACAATCTACACATATATATATGTAATAGTATGACACTGTTCTTAGAATCATTTCTTGCCTGTTTGCTACTGTTAGTCTAGACCTTGGGACCACTTTAAGCGACAAATACTTGTCTTCTCCCTTTTACGTCAACTGAGCAATTGATTTATGAAAAAGAGCTGTGAAAATATCCTTGCTTGTTTTAGAAGTTGTTGTAACAATAAAGTGAATATGGATGTGAGTCTTATTTGATTTTCATCTTGCAGAAAAATCCCAAAATAAGGAAATTCATGAAGAAACTCTGCATGACAAGCACCGTGGTTCGAAATTCCATACGACATATCTGCGCTCGCCTTTTGTGGCTACATCAGGTAGGACCTTTTGTAGTTTTCCTATTCTTTTGAATTAAACTTCAATTAGCTAAAAATATCCTGAACTATTCACCATATGTAAGGAACCGTTCAGAATTTATGAGTTGGAGGGGTGGGAGTTTTGCTGGAACTTCCCTTCAAAAATTGATACCCACCTTAAGTTTCATGCGGATTTTTAGTACCCCACCCTTAGGTTTCATGCGTATTTTTAGTACCCCCCCCACCCCGATATACAAAGCAATACACACGTATATACAGTTACACAAGGTCACGCGTACAGATTTTCGTCATTTCCCAGACTTTTGCACGTAAATAAGTCTAGATAAAGGGAGATTATGCGTGTTTTATAACATTTTTTCTTTGCTAAAATTTCTTACCCACCTTGGAAATGTTGTCAAAAATTTATACTTCCCTTGAAACGCATGTGAAAAGTTAGTTTTCCCCTCGGGCAATACTCCCCCCCCCCCCCCCGTCATAAATCCTGAACGGTCCTTAATACCATTCAATTAATTTGCTTAATTGCTAAATAAAACTTTTTTTATAAAGTTTATTTAAAAAATGATAATTTATTAGATAATTGATATGCTAAATGTATCCGATTCTTCTTTTTACTTCAATTCAATATTCTTTTTTTTTTTTAGAAAGAACTATACAGTAGATGAGCCTAAGAGAAAACTATGGAGCTCCAGCTTAAATAGTTGAACATCATGGTTCTGAACTAAAGTGTAAAAAGAAAATGTACCTTCAAACGGCTTCTCTGTGCACATTTCCTCTGAGAAACATTTATACATTTATCACTCTTCAATTATTTTATGATTTCAGAATGATAATCATTATATGCTTCAAAAATACATATTATTCTATTTGACTCCCATAGTCTTACAAAAATGTAATTAACTGTGCAGATTATCTGTGATACTTAATTTTGATTCAAATAAAGATTTTCTCCATTTTGACTAATTAAGCATTTTTATTTCATTTTAGGCTATTCTTAGCCTTTATTTTTTATAGTGTTCAATGCATCATAAGCTAACCTCGTTTCTCATTTATCCTGTGTTTTAGCTCAATTGCTCTAAGTCACCGGGCCGCCAATCACTACCATGGGTCTATGTGATCCTGCTTCTGGCTTAGGTCACCTTGACTTATGTTGGACGGCAGTTTCAATTATCCTTAGCCTTATTTCCCTGTTCCCGTGTCCCAGTTAGCCTGCCAACTGCCTAAATACATGTATACATACAGGAAGTAAAGTCCCTATCATCGCAGATTCATCCTCCCATCCATGCATCACGGGCAGAAATCAATCATATTAAGATAAAATCAAACACTTGTATATCAATATATCAAATTAGAAAAGAATCCCACACTTTTTGAAACTGCTGTAACCATCCAATTAATTTTTTCCAAATAGCATTTCAGCATATTTATTAAATTTTTATATTATATTACCATACATTATTGCGTGAAAATATACACACTTTTTGTACAGACAATGCTAATGATCATCACATCCTTCAGTTTGAAAAGTATTAAATTGAGCCAACAGGATGTGGTGTAATTTTTAAGGAAGTCATTAGTATTATCAATTATTTAGTTCTATATTTGAAGTTCAGGACCAAAAAATTAATTATCTACTCATTGTTACGTTGGGGTTTTTTTTCTGAATTTTTTAGTGATAAAATATTTCATAGTTGTCAACTTGTCATTACATGTATATTTGCTCTCCAATCTCACATTGACATCATGAAGATTTTTGTATGGCTTTGTGTTCTTGTCATTATGGCCCAACTTTCTGTAAGTATGATATTTTCAATCATGTTTTACAAACACTTTACAGTGAAACACTTTGATATAGATTTAAAGTGAACTGTGGCACTGTGAAAATGACACTTGGTGTGTCATCATGCTGATGATTTGCCATGATCAAACCCAATACTTCAATGTTAATTTGATTGGAGGAGACTTATCCCACTTGTTGGTGACAGCCAAACGAAAGGATTATCCATCTGATTTTCACTCTAAAATCTGTTAATGAGAAGTCAAATGGCTTTCTCTTGATCATGAATAATCAAAGAGCCTCTATGTTTCCCATGATGAAAGTAGAGAAGATGACACTTCATCGGCTATCGTTTTCACAGTGCCACAGTCCACTCTAATTCTATATCAAAGTGTTTGTCTGTAATGGTGAAACATGCACCAGAATTATGTGTTTTTTGGAAGAATGCACAACGATTTTACTGTCTGTCACTTTGATATAGAAAAAATGAGGACCAGTTCACTGTGAAAAATGGACTTCTAGACTCATGATAGCCGATGAAGTGTCATCTTCTCTACTTTCAACATGGGAAACATAGAGGCTGTTTGATTAGTCATGATCAAGAGAAGGCCATTTGACTTCTCATAACAGATTTCAGAGTGAAAATCAGATGCATAATCCTTTCGTTTGGCTGTCACCAACAAGTGGGATAAGTTTCCTTAAATCAAATTAACATTAAAAGCATTTGGTATGATCATGAAAAATCATCAGCATGATGACACACAAAGTGCCATTTTCACAGTGCAACAGTCCACTCTTCTTCTATATCAAAGTGACAGACTTTAATGAAAGTTTTACTTGGTGTTATTTATTTTTAAAAAAAGATGTTTAGAAATTGCGAAATATACATACTGTTTATTGCATTACACTGTTAATCCAGCGGTGTGTAACAGCAGCTTCCATAATTAATACAAAAAATGCTAATTTCTGATAGAAAACTGTTTTTATGCAGCAGGTGTCGTTTCTTAAATTTTAACTGCCGTAAAATCAATGGGAGCTTGGTTTACAGTGAGATTTGTAAAATATAATGAGGCTCTTGATGGAGAGACACACAGAACAAGCAATAGTGCAAAAAAAATCAGGTCCCCCGGTAGAAAAAATTATTTTTTTGGAGCTAGCCTTGTGCGCCACCTTCTGGATAAAAAAACAAATTTGTGTAGCAGGACAACGTTCTGTGGGATTTCTATGCTGGCCTGCATCTGGGAATCCACATTTTACTTGTAACCGTGAAAGTCTCTGATTGGCCACTTCATTAAATGACTGATATCAGGCAGGGCAGGAAACAGACTCCTTAAGGGAAACTTCCACCTTCTTCAGCTGTTCTCAAATTTGCATAATCAAGTTACTCTATATGTGTCCATTCCCTGCCCTGCTCTTTTAAAAATCTTGATTAAAGATTCCTTAACGTTATGATCCCCATTGGTGTGAAGATTTTTTTTCACACTGCAAAGCCATGTGCCTCGGTGGCCGAGTGCATTGCATGCTGGCCTTGTAATTTTGAAGTCCAGGGTTCGATTCTACTGCATGGCAATACTTGAAAGCTAAATTTAGGTACTGACAGGGAGCCATCTGGTGACAGACATGACCAAAAGTGGCCAAGCAAATGGAACTCAGTTATCATTGAAACTCCCACCTCATCGTTCTATGTCAGAGATATATGGGTGGCAGGGAGAGATCAAAAATAAAACGGCCAAGGCAATTCAAAAGAAAACTGGCAAAAGGACTGGTGGACATAAAACCCCATCCAAAGCTGAAAGACTGAAATCATTTATATAAATACAATTATAAAAAACCAATGAACAAGGAATTCGAAATTAAAATGGTCAATGGATAAGAGGTTTCGTGTAGAATGTTTTAGCTCAGATCTCCTCCTCGACTTATTTCTAGGTTGATGCCTTCCAGGATGCTTTACCTGCAATATCCATCCGGGAATCCAGAGAATTGAGCTTGGACAACTACTTCGAGAAGAGGGCCCCTCGTGGCAGGGTAAGACCAACATCTTTGGTTAAAACCACTTTCACGTATTATTACAGCCAGGAAATTTGATATTTGAAAAGGATGGACTGTTGTGCTGTGAAAATGGCACTTTGTGTGTCATGCTGATGATTTGTCATGATCATACCCAATACTTTCAATGTGAATTCAAGGAGACTAACTCCGCTTGTTGATGATAGGCAAACGATTCAGACAAAAGGATTATGCATCTGCTTTTACTCTGAAATCAGTTAAGACAAATCAAATGGCCTTCTCTTGATCTTGACTAATCAAACAACCTCTATGTTTCCCGTGTTGAATGAACAGAAGGTGACGCTTCATTAGCTATCGTTAGTCACAAAGTGCCATTTTCACAGTGCAACAGTCCGCAAACCAAATTTCCTGCCTGTAATCTTAATGTAACAGCTGCAGAAGTTTGCGATTCAGTTGAATTGAGTTCTTAGTTAATTTTTTATTTGGCTTTTATTTCACGGAAACCCAATAAGATCTGTCAATGCAAGCTTATAAAATAAACATTTTAAGTTATATTTTGACTAATGTGACTAAGAATTTATGGCAGCATTAAGTGACGAACCTGATTATGTCATTTTGATTACAGCCTGTAAACGTGATATGAAAAAAATGAGTGTTGCTTCACACAAATTCTTTCACTCTGTGACTCATAATAGCCAATGAAGTTGTCATCGTCTCTACATTCAACATGGCAAACATAGAGGCTGTTTGATAAGTCACGATCAAGAGAAGGCCATTTGATTTTTTAAAATCAGCTGCATGATCCTTTCGTTTGCATGTCACCGACAAGAGAGATTAGTATCCTTGAATCAAATCAACATTGAAAGTATTGGGTATGATCATGACAAATCATCAGTATTATGTTCGCCGAGCACAACAGTCCATTCTGTTTGCATATCAAGTTTACAGAGTCAAGTGTAAGATAATCTAATTTACACAGTTGCTCATAAATAGAGAATTGTCACCGGATTAATTTTCGACTCCAACTCTGACTTCACCTGAAAATTAAAGTTTGACTCCTGACATCGACCCCGACTCCTGCTGAAAACCTCGACTCCACGACTCCTGACTCCGACTGACTCGAAAACCCCTGTTTTTCTTATTGTCTGATTTATTTTTCATGTAGAAAATCAACAAGAAACAACTCCGAGAGCTATGTACACGGAGAAAAGCATTATGGAAACTCAAATCCGTACAAAAATATTGCAGACGCATTTTTGGGGTAAGATTTTTTTTTTTTCCTTTCCACTTTTCTGTATCTTGCATAGTTCACTCCAATAAACTTCCAATAAAATATTTATGATACCAAAAAGAATCTAATACATAGATATGAGTAAAGCTGTAAATTGTAAAACAACTTTGCATTGCACCAGACAATTTGTTATCTTTTCTCTTGTAGGTTTATGTAATATAGATACTCAGTCTGTGTACACTGTATCAAACATAATTCAGTAGTATTGTTCAGTATACTTTAAAAGTTCTAGTGAATATTTTCACTTTCCTTGAGCATAATATTATATACCTAACTCTGAAATCTAGCTTATAATATATATACATGTATATCTACATTTTAAGTGTAATTGTTTTCATTTTTTCGTGATGATCGTTTAATTTTCTTTGACACTATTTACCTTAGCACTGAATATTATTTTGAAAATGACACCACAGCAATTTAGTAAAATATGTGGAATAAAACGGCGGTGTTTTTTTTTTCTGTTTCACAGGGTAAACCATACAAAAGGACGACTTCTGAAGAAATCATGGATTTTTAAATTGAAGAAACTCTTGATTTATTGAATTTCATCCTCACTGTATTGTTTTTGAAGACTGATAAAAAGATTAAGAGTAGTAAAATTTGTAAACTGATATGTCTACTTACTGCAGATTCAATTAGTATGAATTTCTCTGGTCAGTTTTCTCACTGTGTACGTAGCATTTTCAGCTTATCTGATTGGACCCTCAGCAATAAAACGTCCTCCTAATTTGTTAGTTGAAAGTAGAAAGCTATGAAATACGTATTATTCTGCTTCAGTGAGCTGTGGAGTTTGAGAACTTAAATCAGATTAGCAGGTAAATACAGACATTCATTGCTGTTTCTAGACACGTCAGCTGGAATTTAAAGACGTATTTTATGCCATTCAAATTAGTTTTATGTGATGTAGTTCAATGCCTCAACCAATCACATGAACTGTATTTGCTACGTTTCACTATCATTTAGCAGAAACTCATACTTCTTGAAATTGCAGTAATATTTTTTGATGTGGAAAAACTGAATAAACAGTTTTGAAATTTTTATTTGGTTCTATTTCCCTGTAGCATCATAGTATTTACACTCTTGCTATTATCGGATGATTTCATATTTGTAGACACAGGGACTGAATGTGAATTTTTTTCTAGAACATGTTATCCTATGGGGGAAAGTGATGTCATAATTGTTTTGATGTCACTTTTGCCTATCGAATACAATGTCATGTCCTTGAAAAAATCACATTTAGTCCTTGTGTCTACAAATATGAAATCATCTGTAAATATGGAATGATATTTTTTGGAAAATTTGTGGCAGAGAAAAGTAAATTTTGGAGTTTGTTTTCTATGGTAAGGTCCACCATAAAGGTGTCGTTATCTTCTCCAGGGGTGCCGGAAGGAAGTGGGGGCAGCGGGGATGGACAGATAAAAATGGGCAATTCCGATTCGCACGACAAAATTTTAATACATGTAGATCATTTACAGCAATTATGAATAAACAAGTATTAATTTGAGCCTCAAAATAGGCCAAATTTGGATTTTATTTTGTGATCAAAAGGGCACATCTCCCCCCCCCCCCCAAGACAAGGGCAGGGGGGCAATAGTCCACTGTATATAGGTTACCCCCCCCCCTGCTCTGGCACTCCCGATCTTACTTCTTCAATCACTCTTTCAAGCATCCTCACTGCTCAATATACTACACAAGTGAAAGTCTATAATTTCAACATATTTTTTCCAAAAGCTCTGGCGCCTAAAATGTGCATTAGGATCTCGATAATCCAAATCGTTCTCGAAATGGCAATTTGAACCTTAGTGGACAAATAACACTGAAAACAGTATAGGATAATATGAATGGCCGCTGTGCCAGTTTAATGACTTTAGAGACACACGCGCACACAAATACCGATGACAAGAAATGGATGAAATTACGAAGTGAAGTACATTAAGGACACAGAGACTGCCAAAGGACCACCATAACGGAGGTCCGTACCAGTGGCGTAGCTACAGGGGGGGCAGGGGGGGCGGTCGCCCCCCCCTGGCTTCATCCTGACCAAGAAAGAAATGATTACTTTGCCATCAGACGTTGCATTTTGCCGATGGCGCGTCTCTGCCGCGACAGCGATAATAGCTCCCCCGACAAAAATGTTCCATTTTGATCGCTGACTTGAATATTTTGCCCCCCCTGGAAAATTTCCTAGCTACGCCACTGGTCCGTACTACAAGAAGAAATAAAAATTGTCAGACATACATAATAAAATTTATACAAAAATGAAATTATAAGGTAATTACATAATGAAAATATGCACAAGCCTTCATATACAAAGGTACCTGAATGATCAAATGATAATGATGATAAACAATGATTAATGATATAGATATGAAAGTGGGGAGCATCAGCAAACCCCCCTAGGGCCAATTACAACCTAGTGAGAATTTGTAAAATGAATTTTGATTAATATGTATACCAAAGCATGAAGACGGGATCGCCTGGAAGCAAAAAGATAAATTGTAAAGACTCTAAATTGTAGTCATCAAAATTATTTCTCGAAATAAATATTTGTATTCAGATTTGTTCAATAAAAAGTTTGGAGAAAAAAAATTGGGACAAAGAGAAATAGGGTGGAAAGGTAATATTCTAAAAGAAAACTTTTTTTTTTTTCGAAAATTTCTATTTTTGGAAAACATTTGTTTTCACTTTTGGGAAATTTTTTTTTTGGGGGGGGGAATTTTTTTTCAAGCATTTTTTGAAATTTTTTCTTTTTAACATATAATTTTTTTTTTTGCAAAAATGCTTTTTTAGACTTGTTTGGCTTTTCTTTTTTCTTTTTTTGGGAATTTTGGGCAAAAATTTTAGAAAAAATTTTTTTTTGGATTTTTTTTTTTTTTTTTTTTAATCACTTCTTTTGATTGAACCATCTGGTTCACTCCTAGCATGTTTGCCATAACATAAGGGACAAGAGGACAAGACACCTCGCTCCGCTCAGTGAGCCGATGGCTCTGTCCTGTCTACAAAAATAATTTAGGAAAGGATTTGAGGGGAAACCCCCTGAAATTTGGAAGGTCAACGATTGAGGACTCCACAATAACAGAGGAGCAGGAGGAAGGAGAAATTGAGAAGAATAGGGAGAGGAGGGTAAGAAAGAAAAAGACGCGACAAGAGGGAAGAGCAATAGGGATAGATATATAGTGAAGACGAAGTTTGTGACAGCTGAGAGGTGAAGGAAACAAGATCTAAGAATAGAGCCAGGAAGGCTAACCCACAATGGGGAGCAAAGGTACGAAGGAATGAAAACTGTGAAGAGAGAAGGAACATGAGTGAAAAAGACACGAAATATACACATGACCAATAAACATAGGCCAAGCAACAGCGAACCCAGCGCTTGTCCACAGTTCAATGAACTTTAGTGGGAACTAAATTTGCAATGAAAATTCCTACCCTTCGTTTTCAACCATTTCGAAATGGCATATAGTATTCAATTTCCCATGGTTAGAAAGGTCTCAAAAACACCTTAACTTTGAAAGAAAATTAAAGTTAGTAGCACGGAAATAAATCATTGCTATATTTAGAAACTGACAGGGAGCTACCTCACCTGATGAACGTCATGCTGCAAAGTGGCCAAGCATGGAAATCAGTTTTTAGAGATGCTTGCTTGCTTACAAGCGTACTCTATTGTGGGAGGAAGGCTCTGAAACTTATGACAACTTCATTGGTCATGCTGTTTCATCTATGTCATTAAAACTTTGCATACAGTTCAATAGAATTTTATCTTGCGTTGATAAACTTTTGGTGTCTTTCTGAGATGAAGAAATTAATTAAAAAAAACAAGCAGGCTGAGTTTCTGCAGGTCAAAGATCAATCACCAAAAGTAGGTCACAGCCAGATACCCTCCAACAGGTCTTAGTGACAAATACGCTTGTGCAGGTCTCACATGCCAGATACCCTTGTGCATGTGGCAGGCAAAGGGGTAGATACTATAATGGGCAGTCTATCTGCAAGCATCTCTTAAAGTGTTTCCATGTTATGTTTAAGTTTGACACTCCTACTGCATCTTTCTGTGTGTGGGGAGCATACACCAGCGAGAAGTGAATTTTCTAATTTATTTGTATTTTCTCTTCTTCTTCTTTCACTGTTTTTCTAATTTTTTAAATTACTGAACGCATGACTTGTAATGTCGTATCTAATCTAATCGAATCTCCTCAGTTAGTCATGCCACAATTGCCATCACTGCCCTTATATTGTCAAGTAGGCCTACCCATTTGCACCTGGGTCAAGTGAAGTAGGCCTAGTGGTTAAAGGAGGATCTGCTCAGTTCCTGCTGTGACTGGGGTTCTAACCCGTGACCATGCTTGTAGCAGTTGAATGGCAGGAGGGTTGGTCTGGTGGTAGCATGCTGGACTGCCAATCGCTGGGTCCAGGGTTCGAATCCAGCTCTTGCCGGGTCACCTGGGCCTATGTTGGATGGCTGTTTCAATAATCCTTCGTCTCATTGCCGTGTCCTCCTCCTGTCCTAATTAGCCTACCAAGTGCATAAATACAAGACATAAAGGCCCAATCATCCATCCATCCTGGGGGAGGATTGTTCTAGTGGTAGCATGCTGGACTGCCAATCGCTGGGTCCAGGGTTCGAATCCAGCTCTTGCCGGGTCACCTGGGCCTATGTTGGACGGCTGTTTCAATCATCCTCGCCTCATTGCCGTGCCCTCCTCCTGTCCTAATTAGCCTACCAAGTGCATAAATACAGGATGTAAAGCCCCAATCATCCATCCAACCATGAGCTGCTGTGACTGGGGTTTGAACCCGCGACCATGCTTGTAGCAGTCGAACACCTTATCCACCAGGCAACGACACCCAACATGTGTGAATAACCACACATTCAGCATCGGAAAGGAGTATCACCGGGAAGGGGTGTTGCCCTGTCAAACCAACCATCTGAAACCCTGTTCCACTTTTCAGAAAAGTCACACAGACCCCTTGTCGACCAGAGAAGGTTTTAACAGAAATTATACGTGCTTTTCCGAAAAGTTAGAAATGAGAAATTGATGTTTTTTGACACACATAATTGGTAAAGAGTCACAAGGTCGCATTATTTGTTAGGTTTTTATAGCTCTAAGTGGTGCAATATACGAAATGTTGTATTTATATCAATTTCAGCCTAGAAGCTTATGGAGCACATGCAGCATTTAGGGTGGCCCACTTCGGCAAGCACTGTCAACAAACGGGACATGGTTGCCCCCAATGTAGAGGAATTCCCCCAGGATGGGGCTTTTGCCACTGATTTGACTTTCGCAAGACCTGAACATGTATATATATATATATAAAGCATCACCATCATGTACATTGTACGATGACAATCATTACATCGCTGACCTCCCAAACGTTGACATCATGAAGATTTACCTGTTCATAGCATTTCTTCTTGTCACAGAACTACTTCATGTGAGTACCAACCATTCTTATCAGGGGCTATACCATTTAATAATCGGGGGGGGGGGGGCTTGGAGTTTTCCAAGGTGAGAAATTATCTACTTCGCGGTAACTGCGGCGGTTATTATTTATTTTAAGCATGCGAAGTCTCCGAACATTCGTTTCTTAAATAAACCAACCATGTTGGTTTTGCATTGAAATTTGGTTTTCAAAAAACCATTTTGAATCTAAAAAACCAATTTTGTCCTGACATTTTTTAGAGTGTGTGATGAATAATCCTGAATTTCTTTACCTTTTTTCAGGTTGAGGCCCTTCCAGCAACTGATCTTGGAACAAACCTGCAGCAATCCAGAGAAATCAGCAAGGACCATCATCCAGTCATGAGAGTCCCAAGGAGCCTGGTAAGACATTCAAGGTTATTCTTTTTATTTATGGAGCTGTGTCAGACATTTCTATATACTGTTGCTCATAAATATATGGAATACTTCAACATTTTCCATTGAAATAGACAACTTTAGCAACTTCTGCTGGAGCACATGATGGTTTGATTCAATGGTTACTACTCTCAATGACCGCTAATAAAGGGAAGATCATGCTCTCGTGTAAAACATATGCTGCAGCCATAGACATAGGAAAAGTTACAGCAGCACGAAATATGGAAATTCAGGGGGCTTTTAGGGTGAGGTGCATTCAACCAAAAAATTTTAATTCTTGCAAAAAATGTAGTTGAGGCTTTCAAAGAGTGATTAGAGAAGATGACTTGACAATGGACCTTGCTTGCATTCACAATTATTTTGACACTTTTTTTCCAAAAATGTATTCCATATTTATAAGCATGCAGGAGTGTATATTGGTGTATTTATGAGAAGTCCTCAGACTTACCTGACGGATCGAATGATAAATAGATAATAATGATAAGTGCAGCCTTCAAATTCAAGTTCTGTGGGCTCCCGAGGGTTGATTGATGAAATTGGAGACACAATAGGAGTCCTCAATAGGTTACACATTTACCGTGAGTGAGGGACTTTTACTTTCTCAGCACAGACATTGGTACAAGGGGGGTTTCAATTTGTCTTCTCATCAGATTGAATGAGATCCAGATTTCTCGTTGACCTGTTGCAAAATAAAAACAGTCCATTGCTGTAGGTTTAGCTTTTAGTGGCAAATAAATGTTTGCAATTTTTGCATGAATATAATTTTTCCATGTTTCCCTTGCAGAACCAAGATCGTACCATGAGGTTTTGCAAGAGAATATGCAGGAGGAGTGAGGTGTTTCATTCGTGCATGAAAAGGCTGTGTAATCGTCTTCCTGGGGCAAGACGGGTAAGGGCAAATTTAATTTATTTTTTAATGAATTGCCAATTATCCTCCAATATTTTCGAGAATATATATATAAAATGATTTCTATTGGTTTTTTTATGCGGTGATCTACACTAAGAAGTACACCCTAATAAGCAAAGTATAGTCGTAAGTAATTGGATGTATATTGATGAAATAAATTAAAAAACTGAAAGATTATAATGGTCACAGCAGTTATTAGTCAATAAGACCCATTTCTATGAGAATAACTTTGGTATTGTGAATGCTTGAAACTTTGTTACTGACAGGGTTGCACGATTTAAATCATTTGATTTAAATCACTTGATTTAAATCATGATTTAAATCAGCGATTTTAATCAATGATTTTTATTGAAAATCATTATATCTTAGAAAACTGCAAATGGTTTGCATATAAATGCTATAATGGATCAGTTGACACCTTCACACTTGAATTGGTGACAAAACACAGCCGGGATTCAGAAGCCAGGGTGGTTTTCAGCTTACTTTAATCCAGTTTAAGCTGAAATTCAATATCTCCTTTGTTGTGCACCAAATCCCTAATCTAATGCCAAAAGTAAAACTCATTAAACAAGAAAACAACAAAACCAAACAATAGTAATTATAAAATACTGATTCTGTGGTCATCTGTAGTATTTTCAATCATTCCTTTGCACCAAAATATGATATTCTATGGAAAATTTTGACTTTGAATAGGATCAAACCCTGTTAAGTCTCTTTTGGAAGCCAAATAAAACTTTTCCTATATCATTAGACATTCCTAGCAATAGTAACTCCAATAAGTTAACAAAATTCCACACTTGAATTGACATAAAATTCATATTTTGAGGGCATTTCTTGCAGTTGAAAAAAGTAAAAAATATGAGCGATCTACAACTTCGAATTTCAACTTGATTACATGACTTTTGGGCAGTGAAATAAATTTTCCCATAATAGAAGACTTAATTAAGAACAGTTCATCATATATTATGATGTCAAGTTCCTTGAAAACCATTATATTTCAAAAAATACGACAGCTTGATTTAAATCCGATTTAAATCAAAACAATCTGATTTAAACCAAATAAATCCGATTTTTTTGATATTTTTTGATTTAAATCGGATTTTTTTTTTGCAACCCTGGTTACAGACAGCTATATACACATGTATGTCCACAGTGGGGATGGTCTTAAATCAAACTGACTATAATCAAACTCAATTTCCTTTGTTTTCAGAAAATTGCATACTGAAAATAAGCGAAGAACCTGTGGATACATGTCTGACTTGCATATGGATGGATGATTGGGGCTATACGTCCCATATTTATGCACTAGGCTCGTGAAGACAGGAGGCGGACTCCCCAATGAGGCGAAGGATGATCGAAAATGCTGTTCAACATAATGTAGCCCATCTAGAGGGAGTATTGAACCCAGGACACAGTGGTTAGCAGCCCAGTATGCTACCAGCCGAGCTAACTCTCCTCCTCCTTGACTTGAAAAACTGATCTCTTTGTAAATATTAATCTACAATAATATATTCTTTCCGACGAACGTCCCATTTCAATGGTACATTGTTGGATGTCTCGAGACCATAATTTGCACAAAAAGTAAAGTTCTGAATCTGTACGCGTGGCTGTGTATAACAGTATATATATGTGTGTATTGCTTTGTATGTCGAAGGGGGGGTACTAAAAATACGTGTGAAACCTAAGGGTGGGGTACTAAAAATCCGCATGAAACTCAAGGGGGGTATCGATTTTTGACGGGAAGTTCCAGCAAAACTCCCACCCTCCCCCCCCCGTCATAAATTCTGAACGGTCCCTTATACAGTATTCTTCACTGATACGCACAGTCACACATTCATATTTAATGAGGGTGCAGCCAAAGTTCAATATGAATTTACGAGTGCAAATAATTTTCATATTGCACGATAATAAGTGCCGTATTTGTTTTATTACATGACAACTATGCTTCCAATATAATATTCCACTCTACAACAGCAGAAACTGACAGTGTTTTTTGCAGAATAAATCACCAAAGAAAATGACTTTTTAAAATTGTCATAGGGCCTATAACTTATAGATGTAAATCTTATATAATGGCCTACTTAATATTTTGGAAATCTTTTTTTCTGAAAAGAAATCGGGAAAATAACGTTTGAAAAAGATTAGAAACAAAATTTTGGGGAAAAAATTTTCTGAAAAAAAAAAATGATTGGAAAAATAATGTTGGATTTGATAAAAATTCATATTGCACTCCAACCATGCAATATGAAAATAAATGAAGAAAAAATTGTAAAAAATTTTTTTGAAAAATCTCATATTGCACTCAAACCATGCAATACGAGTTTTTACGATGTCGTCATGTGACTGATTTTGGCAAATCAGCATCACTCTAGCATAGTGGTCATGTAATAAATATATTTGTTACTGTTTGTACTTTTAGATGTTGTAACCATTGTAAGAAATAATGAGTGAGGGCATTTTAGACAAAATTAGCACATTTTAAGATAAAATGAGATTTAGATTATTAGTATTCTT
Organism: Platynereis dumerilii; assembly: GCA_026936325.1. NCBI lineage: Eukaryota > Metazoa > Annelida > Polychaeta > Phyllodocida > Nereididae > Platynereis > Platynereis dumerilii. The sequence goes on from JAPTHN010000143.1 coordinate 549,835, forward strand.
CATTGATACGCACATGTGATATGGTAGAATCTTTTAAAGACAACTTTGTCAAAATATTTAATCTATTATTTAATTAGAGTGAACAATAGGCCTATATAATAAGTAGGAGGTGAAGATCTATTGTAACATAACTTAAATATATCACTTATTCAATTTCCTATTTGTTGTATATAACTTTTACATCACTTATTCAATTTCCTGATTTATTGTATACATATATATTTGTTACTGTTTTTATTTTTGTATATTGTTGCCTTTTACTAACCATTGCGATAATTTATAATTATGTTAGCACATGAGACAAAGGGCATTTAAAACAAAATTATATAATTCAAATTGTCTGGTATTCTTGTTTGAAACGCACACATGACGGGCATGGTAAAACCTAAAGGCAGCTTTTAAAACATTGCGGGTGAAATGTTTTATGTTTTGATTTGTGTTATTTTATTTGCGAATTCGATTAGGCTTTAGTCCTAGTTATATTTTTTTTGTATTTGATTGCATTTGTCTAGTTCTGCGTTACATGTCATTTTTTTTAATATTTATAAATTTTTATTATATATGTGTATATGAAATATGATATTATATGTAATATTTATAGTTGAACTTGAGTTTAATAAATTTCATCAATATTATTAACTGCATTTTCAGTGTTTTTTGTCTGTAATCTCTTCAAATTTGTTTCTTTGTATCGTATCTGACACCCTCAGCTCACATCATCAATCTTCCCATAATATTTCGTAACTTGGAGTTACTGTGACGTACATGAACTATACACAGAAAAACAGTCAACCACCCCGCCACCCTAAAAAATAGGTCACTGAAGACTTTTGACAACAACACTAATTTATTCTTTTTTTCTGATAATAAGAGTAGGGGGAACGGGGGCACATTGGGACGCTTTTAACGTCTACTAATTTTGCTCAATGCTGAAAGCACTGAGGAACTCAGAAGTTTACATGAATATCACACAGGACCCCGCTGGAAACAAGCTATGAAGCTTTCGTGGCCATCCTAACATTTTCATCACTGTACATACTTCATTTCCATTTCATTAAGCCATTTCTGGTTGCTTCATAGTATGTCGCACATTCGTTGTATATGCACTGATGAATTTGTTGAATAAATCAAATCAAAATCAAAAAACCAATACTATTGAGCTTAAATGCAAGGCATAGTAAACTAGACTGCACCTACCCTTTTGAAGCCAGAGAGCAAAATGTGAGTCATAAAAATGACTGTCCCAATGTGCCCCGGCGAGGCACATTGGGACATCAGCCGGGCCACATCGGGACATCAATTAAAAAATCATTTTAACACTCCATGTGCAATAGATTTACATATAGGTAGTGCGTAAGACAATATACAGTGCATTAACACCTTGTAGTGCCAATAGTTTTATAACTTTAAACAGTTTTAAACATTTAACATAAACTGTCCTGGGTGCGGTCATCTATGTAAGTAACACACAGTGCTTTGCGACAAATTTGTTCACAGAGCATGGTAATCCACTAGGCCTCTATTCACTGTGGCCTGAATACCTGTTGTGTGCTGTCTCAGGTCATTCAGTTGACTTGGACACTTAAATTCTGCCATATTAAGTGCGTCCCAATGTGCCCCGAATTCATTGTCCCAATGAGCCCCGGTATGACTTTTACACCAAAATGCTAATTTCTCAGGCACCAGTGAGTGTGTTTATCACGATAGCAATTCATAATAGTCCAGCGGCTAAACGACAATTTTTGGTCATTTTGTGCACTTTTTGTTACAAGCATGAAACTTTGCACAATGTTCCTCTAAGGCATAATAAGTGTTTTTGGATATGGAGCCATTTTCAAATATGGCCATATTCAATATGGCAGCTGTTCCAATATGACTACTCAAAAACTTAGCAAACTGACGCTGGAAATTTCCGTTTGTTTAGATATATATTGATTCCTATCATTCTGCTGCAGGAATAGCTCCACATTAATGTTTGACCCACCAAATTAAAGCTTACATTCTCTACTTTCATTCGATACCACATTTTAGTGTGCTTGAAGTTTTATTATGGTGTTAAACTATTTTGAATGGGATCAACTTTGATACCACAAACATTGTCACATAATTTCACAAAATCATTAAGTAAAGTTTACCACAACCTGTATTTATACACCAAATCTCCCAAAGTAGTAATATAGTATGAAGTATATGAAACAAGGGATCATTTGATGTCAAAATTGTCCATCTAGGTCCAGTAGAAGTCAAATTATAACGCTTAGGGTGAAGTCTGTAAAGTCAGAGTTTTTTCATTCTACTCATGACATTACATGTACTATTTTCATTATTTTTATCAAAGGTGACAAAAGACAAAGCATCCATTTCCAAACATGACTATAAGCCTGATAGCTAAAGAACATGAACAAGGGATCACCTGAAAAAAATCTATTTAGTATTAGTCTTGAAAATAGGTGCAATCATCAATCATTGCTACCACAAGGCACAAGCTCGATACATGTGGATGAAGCATCTTCCTCCATTGTCCACAGAGGCTTCAAATAATGGGCTTGATTTTGCTTCCAACACCAGTGTCCAGCATCAGGATTATCAGAAGTAATGAACACCTCTCCACTGTGTGTCTAGCTTTGAAAGCAGCTCAATGAATCTTCTAAGTAAAAGCAGTTGAAAGCACCAAGATTTGGAGGAATGGACTTGATGCATCCAATTTTTTTTTGTCATACAACAGGACTGAAACACTGCAGAATTTCAGTGTCAGATGTCTTTTGTACATTCCAGAAGGTGGGAATGATGCTTTGCAAATCTCAAATGCAATCCATAATTCATCTACTTGAAGAATTGCTGCTGTGGACACTGACAACATAACTACAACTGTGTCGATCATGACGGTCAACTTTATGCTGCTTCATTGTTTGCATTAAAATTGTGCGAAAGTAGTCTGGTATATGCCTCTTCATGTGTTGCCTTTTTGACATCCTACATGTATATTCTAGGCTTTTAGCATATTTCAAGTGTGATAGAATATTTGAGCCTTTTGTTTTAACCAAATGCTTGTGGTAGATAGTTGAGATATCATCTGACAGTAAGTCTTACAGAACTTTCTGTATTTTATTTACTTAAATTTATAGGAACCCATTGTATTTTTTAGTACAGGAGTTTCAGGTGGAACTCTATGGCAGTCACCTTGCCTTCTAATTTCATGTGCAGAAGACTTCAAACACGATGTCTAAGTGAAGTCTAAGTTGGCCAGTGCTCTTCCCAGACAAGGCAAAAACACTTCTTTGGTAATCCTGACAATTTGCAGGTTCTTAGTGGTAGTATAATATTAAGGACAATTGCTGCTGCATCAATAGTCAGTGCATCAACTCTTGGCATATATGCTTGTATTTGAGTCTTAAATGCATAGAATGAGTTGAAATTTATGATAAATATGAAGATTACCAATATAATAGAGTGCATGGGGATAAGATTCATTTTCATGTGCAAAAATATGTATATTCCTCAGATTGACTTCTGATGTAGTTGAGCAAATTGATAATGGTCTTGCCTGAGCACACTAATTTGGAAAGCAGAATGATGACAGGGATTGACAGTAATTACAATTTATTGGGTATGATTGTTTCATTCAGTTACTTGGCCAGGGATCCAATCTGCCGCATGTTGTTCAGTTCTTCAGTAGTGATAATGCTAGGAGTCTGAAGACTATTTTAGCATTATATATGCCATAGTGTACAAATTCAGCATATTGAGCCGGTCTTCTTGACTCAATTGACTGGATGCTTTCTGTTATTGCAGGATTAATGTTTTTTGTTTTTCTTGGAAATACAACCTGATCCTGGGTATGCTCAAGAAAAGGATTGCCGAAGAAAAAAATTTGGTTACAATACATCTTTCAGGAATGCCGACTGGATGAGGATTGCTCGTATGGTACAGTTTTTCTGCTCGTCCACTTTATCATAATTGCTTGAGGGATGATTCAAAATTTTGAAAAGTGTGGGTTGCACTTCAGGACAGCCAACTGGCCATGTATGTATTGTATAAATTGTATATATCCAAATATGCAGGGTCTTGCCGATAGCCCAAACACGTCTCTTATTTTGTTCTTGGGCACCATCCAATGTCTTTTTCATAATGAAGTTCCCTTTGAGGTACATTTTTTTCAGTTTAGATCACTAGGACACTAGGAGTAACTACCTGCATATTTAACAATATCTTCCAGCATTGAAAAGTTGGAAACTTAGACATTTGTTGCACACACCATTTGCTGATTGTAAGCACACTCTCTGCATTTTAAGGTATAATAGTATGCCTTGTAAGTCTCCTGAAGGAGTATTTATAGGGATCCCTGAAGGAGTGTGTAGAGACTTTAAAGAAGGACTCTCCTCAACTACATTATATGTAAGGCAAGGTCAGCATTGACGATACTTTTTATCCATCTGCTTCCTTCAAGCAGCCAATGGCCTGAAGCTGTCTACACATGCATAAATTAACATTCCTCATATGATTCAGGGAATGGCCACTGATTCTGTTTTACTCAGGGGAAAGGTTGTTGGTTTGCTGCCAGCACAGGAACCTGCATGGTCTGGATTTACCTATTCTGTTGATCTCTTTTTCAAACTCATTCCATGCACAATCAAGACAACTTGTTTACAGTCATCTGGAAACAGTAGTAGGAAGAAGAGGGTGGCTAATGTTGACATCTTTTTGAGCACTCTGGGAGGCATGATATACTTCCAAGGAGATGTCAGATACTGCTTTTCTAGAGCCACTACACACTATCAACTGATACTTCTTGAGCCACCCACAATAAAAGAATTAAGCTCATGGCATGAGGTAAAGAGTTCAGAAGATAATCAGTAAAAATTAAAGATACCTGCAGCAAAGCTTTGTATAACCTGGGCCTCATCAAACTTGAATGCCTTCTCGAAGTGATGTGCTTCAGATTGGGCATGTGGTGAAATAGCTGATGACATTGTGTTCGATATAACAGGTTAGAGAAGAATTCTTGGATGTCAGAGAACTTTGAAGTCCTTGTGCGGGTATGATATAGTGTTTGGTAAGCCCAGTCACTCAGCTGTAATGGCTTGCAATTCTAGATAGTCTGTGGGATGCTGAAAAACTTACATATATAATCCTGTCCCCTGAAAATGAGCTACACATACTGGCACCAGTGGACTGAACAATATTGTCAGTCATTGATAAGACACCATCACACAATTTTCGAATCAAGCACATGCTTAATTGGTTACCTCTGTTGATATATGACAAATTTTGTCATACCACATTGGTGCCACATATTTCCCAAGAGAGATAATCTATCAATAACATGAAAAAAATTTTGGCGGTTGTGCTGCAATGACAGAGTAAGCAAGATGATATTCAAAGAAATGGATTAATCTTCCACCATGCAGCATCTGCAAAATACTGTAAATGAAAAGCACATCAAATATCACCAATGCACAGCAAATGCACAACATTTTGCTTAATGGATAATAGCTTAGTTTCAAAAATCCAATGGCAATTGACTTGCACAAGAGAGTCAATTTTACATATCGAGCAAAGCTACAGCATGACACTCACATTTAATGCATCAAGGACAATTCAATGTCCTTGCAGTTATTTACTTGCCTTGTCCCTCCCTCTGTTCCACTGATTCTTCCTTATAGCTCCCAATGCAGGAGAAACACACCATTAGATGCTTGTTACTTCGTATTGATAATGACCTATCCTTGTCCTTAACATTACAACTGCAGATTCATTTGGGTTATCATTTCATACACAGTTTCCAATGATTAGCAAGCTGGAATTACTCCTATCTTAGTTAAATGATGAGCTATCACCAAATTGACTACAGAAATGGGTTTCGCTGATACAAAAACCCCAAAATTGATGTGCTGCATGGTGTGGTGGACCACAGTATCATTTATACGATAAAATCCAAGATGGCTGCCAACCGCCATTTTGAAATATATCAGATACATATGTCTGCCTTTGTTATGTTATCACTTGATGTTTTTAACCATATTATGCCACATATGTGACTTCTCAGTTATCATATGGTATGTAATGCACAGTTAATTGAAATTTCATGGCCGCCATTTTGAAATGGCGGCCATTTTGAATTTAGAGATTTTTCAGAATGGCCCCATATCCAATTTTTTAGAGTATATTCAGAAGATCATTTGTGCCAAATTTCATGCTTGTAACAAAAAGTGCACAATGGTTCCAGCTATCTGCTGGACTATAACTGTTCTTTACGATATATCAAATTTATACAAGCACTAAGAAAGCCTCATTGTTCATGGTTTGTCCACAGAATGGTTTGAATTGAACCCGTCCATGTTTACTTTAGTTGTAGGAAAACAAACTTTTCCTCGCCATACTTCTGCATTTGGCTGTAATTTGCCATCAAAATGATGAAACGTGAAGATGTGAAATTACAAGATATGATGGCACTACCATATCATATACCTTGCCAGGAACCGAGAAAACCCCACCGTCCCATAGTGCTCTGCGTCCCAATGTGCCCCTGTTCCCCCTACCAATCTTTAGCATAAAACTTCCTTTATCTGTTCACAAAGTATCAGCATGATACTAATAAGTAAAGTGGGGGTTTTTGTGGCTCTATAGACAGGGTAAAAAACCAGTTTGTCTCTCCATTTGTGAATTTTTTGCAGAATTTCGTCATGTTTCAGGTATCTTTTACTGGCCTATGCATGGTATTGATATGACTTCAGTTTTTTGTCATTCAGTTAGGAGTAAGCTTAACCTATTCTGTGCAAAGTGGGCCTATTGAATTGAAGGGAAGACTCTAAAGCACATGTATCTTTGATTTCATGTTCTTTGAACATATATAGCTGTCTGACTCAAAGACACCCTACACGTATATATATATATGTCATTTTTTATTTCAGAAATTTAGCAATTAATTTAGTTCTTGTGCTGTCACAATTGTCAGTTTTTCTGCTAGATTGAGTAAAAACCTTTAATTTGAGGCCCTGATTGACAATCACTAACCCATAGGCTGAACAATATATCACTTTTTTAAAATGTACAGAATTTTAACTCCGACTCAAAGAACCTCACCCTAATTGTGGATTGGTGTTTTAAGTTTTCTTTAATAGCTATAGCATTCTACATCTCACTTGAACATGGTACTTGTGTTAACTCAGTTTAGATGGTTGGGGTATTTCGCCTTTTCATTTGTTTTGTATCGTTATCTTTTTATGGGTATTTTACTTTCTTTTCCTGTGTTTTGGAACATCTAACATCTCTGACTTCCTTCTTTTTTTTGCTTTCACTTAGTCGAACTTGTTTTTGCCCATTTTTCACATTTTAGGTGTTCTTCCAGTTTCTTTCAACCACTCCATTAGCTGAATTTATCTTGATTTTATTTCTGTTCATACTGTCGAGCATTTTGGTCTTTATTTGTCTTTTTTTCCTTTGCATTCGTCATGATGAAATGTCGACAAAATCATCAGATGTTTTTGTACTGACTTTATGAGTTATTTCGGGTCTTTTGACATCAAATTGTGTTGTCTATTAATGATTCAGAAGTGTGTAGCCGGATACAGGGGGGGCTAAGGGCCTGCCCCCCAGGCCACCAAGATTAATAGTAGAATTTTCAAGAAAAATTTCGATAATGCGGGCCCGCGATTGCCGAAACGCTTCCGCCCCCCCCCCAGACTGTGGTGTCTGGATCCGCCACTGGAAACACACATCTTGATTCAGGAAAGCGCTCTGAAGCCTTGTTGGGCTCTATGTCGCACACTCCAAAATTACACCCCGTATTTTTTTTTTTTTTGGCGCGATGTGTGGATCACACCTAATACTTTCAATGTTAATTTGATTTAAGGAGACTTATCCCGCTTGTTGACAGCCAAACGAAATGATTATGCATCTGATTTTCACTCTGAAATCAGTTATGACAAGTCAAACGACCTTCTCAAGATTGTTCGTGAGTAATCAACCAGCCTCTATGTTTCCCATGTTGAAAGTAGAGAAGATGACAATTCTACGGCTGTCATGAGTCATGAAGTGTATTTTTTGTATATCAAAATGACAGACTGTAATACTGATAAACTGTAATTTGAACAAAAAGTCTGGAATTTACAGTTCCTGCTAAGACAAAAAGCATTCACTGCTGATTATTGACTTTTTTGTTTTTGCATGGCAGTCGGACGATAGAAACATTTTCATGGTGAGAAGAAATGTAGGTACTGAGTGCTATTTTTGCATCAGTTCACTGAAATATTGACCTTAATTTTTGGAAAACTTGGTCCAGAAAAAGCCTGGAAAAGCCTGGAATTTGGTTTTTAAGAAGCAACTTACTTCCTAGTTTAGTATCCGGCATGACTAGTTATAGTGGACTGCTGAGAGGGTGACTGAATTCGAAAAAAATAAATAAATGTATGGCTTGATAGATGTATACTTGTTTCATTTACATGGATGCAATTTTAGATAGATAGATAGATAGATAGATAGATAGATAGATAGATAGATAGATAGATAGATAGATAGATAGATAGATAGATAGATAGAAAGATAGATAGATAGATAGATAGATAGATGACTAAACTTTAGCTCCATGAGCATAGCTAAGCATCGGTAACATGATTGATTCAGTTGATTGATTATTGATTTAATATGATCGTCGATCTGCCCAAGTTCTTTTGCATTTTAAGCAGTTGGCTGTTTTGTTATATATTTTTCATAGCGTGCCGTTTGATGTTTACCTGTTTTGTTATTTGTCAGCTATTAAAAACACTTATTGCACATAACATAATTTTTAAATGAATAATTTCTAGCTCAGTTTTGGTGAAAAAAAAAATCTTTTTGGGCTGTCTTGGGCTTGAAATAAATCATTTCTGGTGGGAGTATTCTTAACAATGTGTTTCTTGATTTCGGAATGAATATTCGGGGTCTTCGATCATGGAATAAATAATTTTCCGCCGAGGAAAACTCTGATTATTAAATGGTCACCCCTAATACAATGCAAAGTACCATTTCCAAAATTTAGGGCATCTTCTAATGGCCATCCTCCAACAGCAAAAATGAGGCAGCTACAGCCTATTTCAGTGCAGATGAAATACCCTTCGCTTTGAAAAAAACATGTTCTGATTTTATAACCTGGTTCACTGTGCGTGAGGGTGCTCAGAGCTTAGGGAATAAGAAGAGCTCATTTTGAAACTGTCACGGACCACTTATCTACAAAGAGCTACAAGCGGAAACACTGCCTTTTGGTATCTATAGTGTTTGTCGACAAGTTCAAGAGGGGGGAGGGTTGAGAGTGAGGGGGGATGGTGCCATTGCCAGATAGCTGGGAGATCCCCAGCCCGAAGCTAGCTGACGCTGAGTGGTTGTATACAAGTATATAAAAGCATTTGGGAGAATGATATTCTGTCAGTTTGAGAAGCTGAGTAACACAGACACATCAACACCATGAAAAGTTCGAAAATTTTCTTGTGCATATCTTTGATTCTTGTCATCTTTACACATCTTTATGTAAGTATTGCCTTTTTATTGTTCACTAATTGAAGAGTTGGGGGATAAAACACAGTGAATAACCTTTTCAAACAATGACATTTAGGAAATTGTGTATTATCATTACAGCTGAAGTCAAAAGGACAGATTCAGAAGTGGTTGATCATGTTATGCACAGTTTGATACAGGCGAAAGCATGACGTTTTCAGTGGTTCCTGAGTCTATCCTTTTGACTCCATCTGTAAGTGATACCTAAAGCGCAAGCGTTGTGAGACCAGATGTATTTCTTTACAACCTATCCATAAGTTATGCGAAAAACGAGGACCAGTTCGCTGTAAAAAATGCACTTTGTGACTCATGATCACCGATGAAGGGTGATCTTCTTTACATTCAACACCGGAAACATCTATAGACGCTGTTTGAGTGGTCATGATTCAGAGAAGACCACTTCATTTGTCATTTATTTTAGAGTAGAAGGAATCCTTTCATTTCCCTGCAACCAACAGGCAGGATTCCTGTCCTACAGTGCCGCCTGTAAGTAAGTGAAACGCATGATATTGTGCCATTGCATCAATGGTAAACATCCTCAACTAAACTGCTTGTGGAGGCACAAAATTCTCCGATAAGTGAGTGAACCACCCTTACCTATTAAATTACATTACACCTGTGTTTCACTTACTTATCAGAGACTTCGACCCATACCTAACTCCAACTACAGCAAAGAAAGTTGGTTGCCTTTGTTATCCAACATGCCTCACATATCGGCCTTTATGACCCTATATTAGGGTGCATCAGTTGCCCCAACATTAACCAATCAAGCTGTACCTTGGTCCATAGTTGGGTCTTACCATGGAAAATAAGATACTAAAATTTCAGCTTGATCGATTGATATTTAGGGGTGCCTCCGAAAGCATATTTCTTTTGAATTTTTCAGGAAAAGTTAGGTTTCCGTAGGATCGCGGTTTGCGATAACTTGACTAATATAAAAGATTTAAAAAAACCAATGACATATTTGGATTCTGCTGAAAATTACCTTCAAAATGAATACCTGGAAGCTATGTTTCCGTCAATATTATGGTGATCATGTACTGCAAGATATGCTTTTACTTCAAATATTACGTACGACGTCACTGATTTACACAAATTTCTATTTATATGACTGTATGGTACTTAGTCTTTGCTTTTTTCTCTTCATATAAATCATGTTTCATAAATATCAGCAATAATTTACTCAGTATTCCATTTTATATCTCGATCAAAGCTATTTCAATTATTCCTGATGATCTCAATACACGTTTTATGTCTATAAAGAGAAAAAAAAACATGCTATGCTATGTGTTGATAAGTCCCAATTTATTTTAACCTTGTGAAAAACTAGCCCCAATACTTGTTGTGCACAAGGAGATGGTTCCATTTATCACATTTACATTAAGGTACATCAGCTGTCCTATGAATAACAAAAAATAGAGCCAGGACGTCGTATCATGGCTTGAGTTGGTGTTATGGTAGTTAGAGGAACACAAGTACTGCTTTTCTTTCTTTTACCTTTTTGCATTTGAAATGATATTCTATTTCTTCATTACCATTTCAATAAAATATCTTAAAATGACCATTCTTAACACCTGCAGGATGATTGGTTTTGATCTGATTTCATTTATATTTATGAAAATATCCTTTCAAAAGGCCTATCCACCTTTGCCCCTCAATTCTCAAATACTTTTATTCAAGGTCACACAATATAGTATCAAAAACACTTATGCAGATATCACACATTCTTAATATAATGGAATGTAAGAAGACTTATGTGCAAGGTGTGTACCCTTCTGTATGAGACTGCAAATAATCAATACCCTTTTTACAACACCATGTAAGTTTGACTGAAAATGTTCAATAAATATTACACTTATTCAATTGATTCTTTTCTTGTCATGGAATTGTGACTATAGATTAAATCTATGATATAAATCCTCCTAGGACCTAGCCATCCATTTAGTGTAGGCGATTATTTAGCCTATATTGACAGTCTTGGTGAACATAGTCACTGATATAGGCCTACTCTAAAAATTTTGGTTTGAAGCTTAATGTGGCCTCAGAAAATTACTTCCAGAAAATATACAATGTGCAGACAATACTTGTATTTCATTAATTTGCAGAATATGAATGGTTGATTACAATAGTATGTACAATTGTACATGGACCCATCTTCTTATGCACTGTAATATCAGGCAAGATTTTCTTTATCTTAAAACAGATAATGACTAGTCAATGTCTAGCATTATTTAGCATATCAGTAAGGTTGTTTCTTTATTGTCATACAGTCGTAAAACATTAATCAAGATCATTGGATCCTTGAATAATAGTAATAGCTTTGAGAGCCAAAAAGAAATAGTAAATTATTACTCATATGTATCAAACATAATAAATATGAAAGGAACAATTAGAGACAAAGTCTCTTGCAGTCATTTAAAGAAAAATATTTGTATATCGGTGAAGTCGTATAAAATATTCAAAGTAAAAACACATCCTGCAGTACGGCATCAACATTTTTTCAACAAAAGTATAGGTTCCAGGTATTCATTTTGAACGGAATTTTCTGCAGAATCCAAATATGTTATTACTTTTCTTCTTTCTTTTATATTAGTCAAGATATCGCATACCGCGATTCTACAGAAACATAAATTTTCCTGAAAATGACTTAGGAAATATGCTTCCGGAGGCACCCCTAAATCTTATTTGATCAGGCTGATTTTTTAGTATGTTCATCTGGCTACCAAAACACAACTTCATGCCAAGGTACAGATGTCTAGCTCTATTTTTTACTTTTCATGGGGCGGCTGATGCACCCTACCCTATATGTTTTCCTCTCATTGGATGAGAATTCATGCTTCCACAAGCAGTTTTGCTGAGGATGTTCAGCATTGATGCAATTGCACCATTTCATGAGTTTCACTTACATCAAATTAACATTGAAAGTATTGGGTGTGATCATGACACAAAGTGCCATTTTTACAGTGCAACAGTCCTCCCTGTTTTGCATATCAAATTTACAGACTGTATTGGCAACTATCGAAAAGAATAGTCATGAATAAATCATTAAATTCTGTCTTAAAATTAATTTCAGGTTGACGCCCTTCAGGCAGCTGAACATGGAACAGATATTCAGCAATCTGCACAAATCCACAAGGACCACCATTTAGACAAGAGAGCCCCCAGGAGTTTGGTGAGACATTTGTGACCTGCTCCACCGAAATGAGTTCAAAGTAGGAATGCTAGATTACCCATAACAAATGAACAAATTGTGTCAAAAGTCACATTTTTACTGTTAGCACCAAGTTCTTGTAGAAGGGATTTTCTTTTAAAAGTTAAAATATTTTTTACCAGAAAATGATTTAAACTTATTTAACTTAGATGTCATTCTCAATATTTTTAAGACTTGCCTAGTAATGGCAGGAAATTCAAATGCCATTATCTCAATTTGCAATGTTTGGTATCGTAAACGTTCGTCCAGCTATATATATCTTTAGGGATCTTTAGACTATGAGCAATAATTCAGCAGATTGAAGTCATATTCACAACTAATCATGATAGGAGGTCGACTTAAAACTCTTTTGGTGGAGCTGGTCACATTTTATTCTCATTATTTACAGTTCAATCATAACTAGATTTCATATCGCAAAGCGGAATGAAAGGAGGTGTCCCTTCAACTTGGATGGCACTTCTTGTCTTTATGCTCCATACTCTGGCTGCGAGGGTGTTTATAAATACTCATGAATACAGTAAAAACATCCTGGACATGAAATGGTGCCTACAATAGCCAATTGTTTCCATAATCTTTCATATATCTTAAGTGACATAAAGCATTTTGTGTCATAATTGATATTTTCGCGTTCAGTGTCAAATCAGCTACCTGTGCTTAACAAATTAATATATGAAAGTTGCCTTGTTGCTCTAGAAATTTGGAAAAAGTGAGAGACTTGGAGAGATGTTCACTTTAGAGGGGGGGGGGGGTGGATTAGATTCAGATTACCATCTTGATGGCTCTCTCTCTCCATTTATAGTTGCAGTTGGGTCTTTTAAGATATAAGATATAATATCTTCTTAAACATGGGATTATATATACCAGAGAGAATATAGTTAAAGAATTAAAGTCCAACTACAATACATAACTTCTGCAATGAAAGTGCTAATTCAGCAATTGGCACTTCAGCAAAATTTTCTCTGGGTGGTAATTGGCATCAGAGTATAGAGTAGGTCGGGGCAAGAAGCCCGGGTTAGGTGAGAGGCCCCCCAGGCTTATATCCAAACTTACATTTTTGGTGCGTTTATCTATTGATAGGATTGAAGCTAGAGGCTTTTTAGGTGACGTCACAAATTTTCAGGGCAAACAGCACCAAACCATAGTAGAAATTAAAGAAACAAAATAATGTGCATGGTTTTTGTAACTTTGACTAATTCTTTGAAAGGGGTTGTCAGAAATAACTTTGGAAATTTTCAAAAGTATAATGGATATCTGCATTGCTTCACTTTATGACTATCACATAAATATGATTTGGATCATGTTTTTTGCATTTTAGTTCAAAATATAGAGGTCAAATTAAAATATGTGGGTTTGGGGCGAGAGGCCCCACATGATGTGGGGCATGAGGCCCCCTTCACTGGGGGTTCAAAGCTGCTTCAGGAACCATTATTAATGTGTACTATACCTTAAATCTTGATAGAATAGCTAATTAAAATAGAAAAAAAATTTGGCCCGAAATTGAAACAGGGCAAAAAATATTAAAAAATAAATATATGAACAGAAAAATTCTGAAATTCAGAAAAAGTTAATAGAATGCCTTAAAAAGGATAGAAGAACCCTAAGAAGTAACTTTTAGGCTGAATGCGCTCGTAAAAAAAATTGCCATAGGATTATAATAGGGGGGCTTCTTGCCCGATGGGTGGGGTAAGAAGGCAATTTTAATTTTTTTACAAAAATGGCCGTAACTCCTTTATTAAAATTGGTAGACATTTGTTTCACTAGTTATTAGTAGAGTCCAGTGATCCCTTCCTGACAGCATAAGCATTCAAATAATCGCCTATAAAAAGTAGGTCAAATCGCACCTCAAAGTTAAAGGGGGCCGCATGCCCCGACTTACTCTATAATTGGCTAAATTACAAACCAAAGGGCAGTTATTGAAAAGATAACATTTGAAGTTCAATTAATTTCATGTAATCATTTCTTGCAGGGTGTTGTAATGAATAGACTACAGGGAGTGTCATTCATTGATGATAGGTTAAATGCAATCAATAAAGACACCTTCAGTTGGATGACATTCTAGATTACAGTCCACATTTACAGTGCATTATTTTCATTAGTAGGCCTAATTGTGTTGGCCAAAAACCTAAAAGTTAAAAAGAAATTAAATATCCTTTTTTATTTTGAATGCTGTTTCAACTTGCCACATTGTCACTTGAAAATATACATACATGTATATATCTGTCTTTCTTTCTGTCTATCTATCTATCTATCTATCTATCTATCTATATATCTATCTATCTATCTATCTATATATCTATCTATCTATCTATCTATCTATCCACCTATCTATCTATTTATCTATCTATTTATCTATCTATCCATCTATCTTTCTGTCTTTTCTATCTAAGTTAGTAAAACTAAAATTTTTATCAACATTTTTTTATGATGTAACAATTACACAAATTTAAACTTTAATTAACTTAAAACAAGCCATATTTTTCATCAAGATAGGCCTATAAAGCCACTGTCACTGGTTTCAGACCTACCAAATTATCACAATACCACTGGAAATCTTCTCAGCTATCTAAAATGGGGTCTACCGTTTCTGTAGACCTCATAGAAGTGTTACTTTGCATAATTAAGAGTTGTCCCGGAGTGCTGTCCCGTTGTTTAGTTCGTCCCGGCCGTCCCGGGCGGCCGTCCCGGGGTTTAGGTCTCCCCCGCGATTTAGGTAGCCTTAACAGCGCAAGATTCAAAGCAAAAATGAACCTGAAGAGTCCTTTTTGTGGAAATTTCCAAGCAAGAATACTCAAGCTAAGAAGCAGGGACGACATCGTGAGTACCCACATGTGACATTTAATTAGATAAACAGCCAATGCCGACAGTTTTTGGAGGTTAAATGAGCCCAGGAAAACCAAAAACTGACCCAAAGTTTTGATCCTGTCAGTCCAGAATTTTGTCAACTCGTACAACTACAAGGTGGAGGTGGGACACCTCCACAATTATTGTGCAACTAGAACTAGTGTTGTTCGTTATATCTCCAAATGATACAAGACCATTTTTGTTATAGTTCACACATGACCTCATAACTTTTGATAAAAAACAGAATCATCTTTTTTTTCGGAAGGTAATTATCCATAATCAAGAAGTTCATATTATTTTCTTGTGTTGAACACCAATTAAATTACAAAACTTACTGCAATAAAAGCCTTTGCTAGACATACAAAACATTATATATTATGTAATCTGATTATCATTATCAAACTAATTTTCTTCTCTCTGTAGGTTTAGAACTCTCCCCTAATGCCAGGAGAAAATTGCACCAACATACTTGAGACAATGTTGTTTCTATGGGAAACTGGAGTTGTGAATTTTTGACTTGACGTCACATTTTTGGATAAGATTTGTTCGTTTCATGCAAAGGACAGAATTCTGATCTTGAAGATATTCCGGGGCCTATATGTGACAATGTTCAGATGATCACATCAACAATTAGCAATGTTGCGTTTAGGTTGTTTGTGCTTTCAGCAGATTTTGGATGTTTTCAAAGGAAATTGTATAAAAATTGGACACCTAATTATATAGCATAATCGCTCAACAATGTCACTAAACCAACATACAAAATTGCCAGGATATATTGCCATTATGGCATTTCTGCCATTATGCACACGTGGGAACTGGGAAGTATATACAAACTATTTGTTTTGGAGATATGTACAGTTCTGCCCTAAAGTTTACATACCCCGATGCAGTTTCTCTATTTCCAGGGCAATTTTAACAACAATAGGCACATCATATATGAAATACATTGCACTGCATGCAGCTAAACACTTATGAAACCATCAAAATTTCAGTAGAAATGAGATTCTATGATACCATCAGTTAATTGAATTTATTACATTTTCAAAACTTTATCCTCCTGTAATATTACATATTTTGCCCCTTGGGGTCAAGAACAGCTTAGAGGATTTTACATTATTTCAGGAGTCCTCAGGCTACATCAACAGTGATTTTAATCCATTCTGCATCGCATAATTTCTGAAAACTCTGCCTTCATTGTTGGTCTCAGACTCTCCGCTGGGTCACAGTTTGTGTCGGATCAACCCATAATTTATCAATAATATTCCAGTCTGGAGGGTGTTTAACCACTTGAGAAGCTTTTCCCAACTGTCCTGAAAAATATTTGCACAGGATTGGTGGAAGGTTTTGGATTGTCATCATGTTGCTACGACTAGTTTCTGTTGACTGCTCACTTAAGCTCCCACATTTATCTAAAAATGGTCGAGGGGGGGGGGGCATTACATGGGGCAATTACGGAGCGCTCCGTGGCTTTTCCAATCTCTTCCTTGTTAATTTTTGGCCCGGGGGGGGGGGGCATGGCCAAACTTCCAATGATATAAATGCAATATACCCATTTAATTTTTGTTTTGCAGAGGAAACACAGAAACAAGAAGTTTTTAAGGAGGCTGTGCATGATGAGTACTCTGCTTCGGTCGTACATTAAAAAGTTGTGTCATCAGCAGTTTCCAAAACGCGTAAGTGCATAATTATCTGTTTTTCAAATATTTTTAAATGATTTATCAATTATCCTCCATTATACAAGATCATTACAGGGGCGGAC
Organism: Platynereis dumerilii; assembly: GCA_026936325.1. Lineage (NCBI taxonomy): Eukaryota > Metazoa > Annelida > Polychaeta > Phyllodocida > Nereididae > Platynereis > Platynereis dumerilii. Next base: position 567,174 of record JAPTHN010000143.1, read on the forward strand.
TGGCCGCATTTCGGGCCCCGTGGCAAAATAACTCAATGGGCCCTCCGACCCTACCGTCGGTGCTATTTTAAAGTAGAAATGAAAAATACTACACGTTTGTAAACCTAATTTGGCAAACTATTAATATTAGGATGGGCACCAGAAATGACAAGGTACTGTCCTTTTCAGTTAGTATGGTTCACAATCATGAACCTTTGAGCAAAATGTTGCTCTTTTCTTGCAATTTAAATTTTTCGACATCTTGCATGTGCCCCCTGACTGGATGGGCCCGTGGCAGCTGCCACTTTGCCACATAGGCCAGTCCGCCCCTGGATCATTATATTGTATAGGGCAATTTTATTGCCAAATTGTCAACTACAAAATTACATTTTTGAAAAGTATTCAACAGTCAATTTTTTACACCCTTTTTCCCCTCACATTATAGTCAAATGATAAGTTTTATGCATATGGAAAACATAGGCTGCATAGCAGCAAACCTTCAGCGAACAACACCTTTGAAGGGTCACACTCACCAAAATGACAGTTTCGCTCATTTTTTTTCTCTTTGAAAGAATGGGCTACAGGGTGGTCAAAAAAAACTTTACACTTATGAATTCTTTTTTGATAATGCTCATTGTAACAATTATGTATTGTTCAACACAAAAACAACTTGTATAGCAAAGAAAAAACTTTCTGGAGATAATTTATTTATTCGGAGGTCCTTTTGGACTGATGACTTTTTTCTACAGTGGGCCTAAATGATGCAGAGGTGTCAAAAATGTAATTTTGTGTCCGTTTTTCCCATTCAAACTTAATGGAAGCCTTCATTGGGCAACTAAGGTCCGTGGTGTCTTGCAGGATCTGCCTCTAAATTTGCCCACCCAGAATAATCTCTAGAGGTGTACCGATTCTGGTATCGAGTATCGGTATCGGCGGTATCGGCACCCAAGTATCGGATCGGTGGTATCGGTTTTAATTGGAGCCGATTCCATGCAATACTATTCACACCCCCTATGCTATAGCGCCCTATAACCACGTGCTCCGAGCACTGACAAAGCAGGCAGCTTATGGCTAAGTCATGCTTGACTGACTTCTGAGCGCAAAGTGGAACTGGGTCGACACATGCATGTGCTTTCAATTCATGCATGAACGATAAACCCATACACATACAGCGTATTTCGATTACATAAAAATGCTTTATGACATAGATTTTAGTAGGCAAGTGAAGTTAAACCTAACTTTGAGGACTTTAGAAATACGCATAATAACAAAAGATGTTATAAATGTATTATTAATCTTATAAATGAAGTCATTGATTGAGTTCTTGTGATAATAGGGGACATTTTGTCCTGATGAGAAACTTGACAGAGTGAGCATTGATCCAGTTCTGGGATTTCCGTGGGTGTGTGGCTGACGTCCAGTCTTGTTTGAAGATCAAATTATCTGTAGCACTGTATGTCTTATCTATCCAGGGCTTCAGACACTCTTTTAAGATGTTAATATGTACTTTTCCTGTGATTTTAACACCCTGATCATCAACCTAGCTTCAGATGGCTTTGTTTTAAAATCTTATAACGGCCATAGTGCAGGCTGAACTTGGTCTAGCACCTTCTGGCTTGCACGCTAAGTCGTGCCTCATTTTCATTTTATGTTGTATTTATTTTGTCTTGTGAAGCTCAGTTGCTTCAAAATTGCTGATGGACCATGATCAACCCAGAGTAGTAAAAACGCAGGAGCATTCCTTGCTTCTATTTTGTCTACTATCCAAAAAGTAATGACCCATTTTAATCATTAACCAATTTCCCAAGGATCTAACATACTTGGCTCGTATACACACAATAAGTACCCAGGCACTGACTCAATCATGGCAGCCTGGAAAATGACATATCAACTGCAAAGTTTTTTTGTAACCACCCTGTACACCATAAAAGTTATTCGCTTTCCAAATTGCAGATTGTAAGTATACAGTGCTGCCTGTAAGTAAGTGATACGCATGGAATGGTGCCATTACATCAATGTTAAACATCCTCAGCTAACTGCTTGTGGAAGCATGAATTCTTATCTGATGAGAGGAAAATATATGGGGTCATAAAGGCCGATACGTGAGGCATGTGGAGTAACAATGGCAGCCAATTTCCATTGCTGTACTTGGAGTTAGGTATGGGTCAAAGTCTTTGATAAGTAAGTGAAACACAGGCGCAATGTTATTTGATGGGGAAGGGTGGTTCACTTACTCATCAAAGACTTTGACCCATACCTAACTCCAACTACAGCAAAGAAAATTGGCTGCCATTGTTATCCTGTTTTCCTCTCACCGAATGATTATTCATGCTTCCACAGGCAGGTTGGTTGATGATGTTTACTAAGCATTGATGCAATGGCACAATATCATGCGTTTCACTTACTTATATACAAGGATGCTCTGTACAATTTTGCAATAGTGGCCGAGACTTGGCCTGAAATTATCTAATTATTTCTACCTGCCTGCCTGCCTGCCTGCCTGCCAGCTTCACAGCAATGAACTTCATGAATGTCAGGCCTCGATCAGAAAAATACAACATATGAGTCCAAAAGACAAGTTTTTATTCTGCAGCAGATAAGAGAGGAATGAGGTTCATTGTCATAAATCACATTGTCTTTTATTAATATCCCATTATAAGAATAAACCTTTAGTAAAAAAAACCAGTTATTTGAAAAGGGCAGATTGCACGAAAATGTGCTCACAGAGTATCTTAAACTGTCCCATCTTTTTTATTATCTATCTGTTGCTTCCTGAAGCACGTGAACCCACTACCAAGTAAATCAGTTAGCTAAAGAATAAATATCAATAAAAGAATACACCAATTTGCCACTTTTTGCTCTTAAAAATACTTTTTTTTAATCTCTCATAAGGACAAAAATGGACGGCAAAACTTACTGGTCATCTGACATGCCAACTTTGGCACTTAGTAGAATCAACAGAAAATACTTCAGCAAAATATAAGGATATGTGATTGATAAAATACATTTAAAATACTTGTGTGGCACCATTTGTAATTACCTTCATAACTATAAACTATTTTTGAAAAGGAAAAATAAGAGAGACTGCTAATGTAACTCCATTCCGTCTCAGTGGACTCAGATGTTACATTAGCAACTTTTACATCGGAATTTCTCAGTGTTCTTGCTATCTTGGCAAATCTAAAATATGAAATTCTCAAATCTTATTGAAAAATGTGCAGTATTTACCTATATAGATCGCCGACAAAATAAACAACTTGGAGTGGTAGCTGTTTTTCTTATTGCTAATGTAAGTGCTAATGTAACCGCAATATCAGCATTGTGCTAATGTAACTTGTGGACCAAGTTTTGGTAAGTCATTTTGCAGCATTTCATGGAATCTGCCAAAGGTACCTTTTTGTTTGAATGGTCCAAGCAAGAATATCAACCCCGCTGACCAACCAAGAGCCTCATAATTGACATCATCACTTCACTGCCCATTATTTACACAATGTCAGATAATTATAAGCATGTGGTTCACAACAATGAACCACATGGTGTGAATCGCATGGTTTTTCTCCTGAATTTCAATGGCTACACAGCCGCAGCAGGTTCCCAGTAAACACTAACATTTAGAAAACGTCAATTCAACACTCTAGAAAAATTCAGACAAAATTGGTTTTTTAGAATGACGTACAGTGCCGCCTGTAAGTAAGTGAAACGCATGACATTGTGCCATTGCATCAATGCTAAACATCCTTCACCAAAATGCTTCTGGAAGGATGAATTCTCATACTATGAGAGGAAAATTTACTGTATTGAAAGTGTATTGAACATATCCTATTGAGAGACAGGTTTATATGGGCCATTCTCAAATTTCGGGACAACGGGTATAGGAAAATTGTCCTGTAACGGAGGGGACAATGTGGTAACGGAGGGGAATTCTGATGTAAAAAACCAACTGTAGGAACAGCAACAAAAGGAAAAATGATAAAAGATTGATGTAACTATTATTTTCAGAAGTACTTCATCTCGTATCAGTAGATTTTTTTTGTCCAAATATCGATTTCTTGCTCATGATCTGGTAACGGAGGGGACAGTAACGGAGGGGAACAATTTTTTGCTTTTCGCTCATTACTGCTTTTTATTTTGGAGATTAGACAAAATAATTGCAGAATATTAAAACCTGCCACCCTCAGCAACATATACATGAAATCGCTCTGTAAAATTATCATTGGTAAGCTTGGAAATGAAGGAAACGGAGGGGACATTTTAGTGGGACCAAAAACTTTTTTTATGAACATTATGTCATAATTTATTGAATACATGTTTTATGAAGTCTGCAAGGCAGTGGTACTATGGCGCACATGCGTCTGATGATATTCAGTGAAAATAGCTAGTAAAAAACAGTAACGAACAGAGCTATGGCAAGTAACGGAGGGGACAAAAAAATTTACATAAATTAGTGACACGACTATTGTATCAATTTAATCAATGAAATTATACCGAAAAAAAATTGAATATGAACTAAATATAAATTCAAGTCTATATTCCCATGAATCGTGCAAAGAAACTTTGAAAATAATGGTATATTAGGAGGAAAATGAACACTTGATTTTGTCATGTCAGGTCCAGTGACAGGGAAAAACCATTGATTTTGCACGGATTTCTGGACATAATGCATAAAAAAAAGTCTAATGAATGACTTTTTGCTCCAAATGCAGTGGTTCTAAGTAGAAATATGAATAACAGATGCAGAGTGATGCCTCAGATATTTATCGCATTCATATTAATGTCAGGGAGCTAGAGTGACGTAAATTGTCCCGAAATTTGAGAATGACCCATATATAATCATTAAATGTAACATTTAAATATATATATATATATAAGATACATAATAGCCCTACCTATGTGATTAAATTAGGTCCCCATGTGTTGTATTTTATTTTGGATAATAGTATGTAGCAACTTCTTAACTGTGAAATGATTTTCTGTTAATATTTGTAAATTTTTGTTTTCTTTTCGATAGGCCAGCCAGATAAGCATTGCTTTCCTGGTCTCAATAAAGATACATACATACAAAACAAAGTGGGTCATAAAGGCCGATATGTGAGTCACGTGGGATAAAAATAGTAGCCAATTTCCTTTGCTACAGTCGGAGTTAGGTATGGGTCAAAGTCTTTGATAAGTAAGTGAAACGCAGGCCCAATGTTAAAACATAGGGAAGGGTGGTTCACTTACTTATCAAAGACTTTGACCCATACCTAACTCCGACTACAGCGAAGAAAATGGGCAGCTATTTTTATCCCACTTGCCTCACACATCGGCCTTTATGACCCACTTTGTTTCCCTTTCATCCGATGAGAATTCATGTCTCCACAAGCAGTTTGGCTGAGGATGTTTAGCATTGATGCAATGGCACAATGTCATGGTTTTCACTTACTTACAGGCGGCACTGTATTTTTAAAAATCCATGTTGGTTTTGCATTGAAATTTGGTTTTTCAAAAAACCATCTTGAATCTAAAAAACCAATTTTGTCCCGAAATTTTTTAGAGTGAATGTCATAAAAAGGTTTAAACCAAATTAACATTTTTTAAGCATTTTTTAAAATGTTATCCAATGGGCGCACGACGTAAACCCAAACATTGCTAATTGGTGGAGGGCTGGTCTGTTGGTCACGTAGATAGGTGTATGTATGGTAGAGATTATGTTGCCACAATGTAAAGAATACATCGGGGTTTTTTTACAACATTGCCACAACATTGCAAGTTGACATTGAACCATTGACATTGCCTCACAATGTTGTGAAAACATCACCACAACGGCACATGCTAACGTCATATCTTTGATGTTTCTTCACAATGTTGTGACAACATAATTTCTACCATACGATTCTGCGTAAATTTGACGAACGGGGTGACATTGTTGCAATGTTGCTACAACGTAGATGTGCCCATAGGGTAGAGTGCTTGTTGTGTTGGTCCTACAACAAACTAATTTAATTTAAATGTTCTTTATTTGTTTGCAGAAAGTCACATACAGGAGATGAGCCTAAAACTAACCCATCTGTAACTAACACGTGTTATATCCATGGGCATTTTCCAGGATGGCAGGAGGGGGTTAGCGGGTGATGCGTGACCCCCTTCTTCACCCCTGAGCTTCAGGAAAAATAAGACTTTCAGGATAAATCACCGCACAATCGGACCAAGGCGCTATATAGTCACAAATAACATGTTATTTGAAGGTGACTCTGACCATATTTCTCAGACCAGTAAGGCAGGGACAGTTCTTGCTATTCAACAATACCAGAAAGTGTTATTTATCTTTTTATGTATAAAAAAATATATCAAGGAAACTTCTTTCACTACTTTTAAATGACGTCCAAGGTTGCATGACAAACAATCACTGTAATGCACTGTTGCCATTGTTATATTGCTTTTTGTCCATATATAAACAGGGCTCATTTTGTAACCCCTACAGACGTCTAGAGGGTCTAGAAGTAGCCAGTTTAGGGTTCTCTGAGACGTCTGTAAGGGCTAATTTCATTGGATATCTAGACCGTCTGTAGCTGTTCTGTTTAGGGTCCACTGAGACGTCTGTAAGGGCTTATTTATTTTGATATCCAGACGGTCTGTAGGCAACAGATAAATCAGTGCTACAGACTACAATCTAGACCCTAATTAACTATTTTCCGTGGTCTAGAGATGCCTCCATATTATGATTTTCAGTGACTTGTCTGGATGTCATGGGTTTTCATTATTTGGAGACGTCTGTAAAGGTTCTAATATGGCATAGTATAGACTGTCTCTTATACATAGAATTTCGAGCGTTCCAGACGTCTGTAATTGCTCAGAAATGAACCTCTAATGACATATGACCATATTTGGAAAATACAGGAATCAATTATTTTTAGACTGTCTAGATGGCCAAATATTGTCCATTAACAGACGTCTCAAGAGGTCACGAAAGTGATGGCTGTAGACACTCTAGACGTCTGTAGAACCCCTGTTTTGGGTCCTGTTTATAGCTGTTTTTGTCAACTACAAAGCTAATCTATCTGCAAGTTGACCATTGCTTCACTGCCAGTACTCAGCTCCATTATTGGCATGGCATGTACTGTATCTGGCCTGAATTTAGTGGACATATTTGTGCTGCCACCTATGGAGCAATTTCGCAAGCTCCAGCGAGCTGTCAACAGAAAGTCAGTGTGAGGAGCTCACACAACTTTTGTCTGGAAGAACCAGGGTCTTTTCTGAGTATGCTGATGGCAGTGTCTACTTTCTTAGACAACATGATAGTCTAGTCTGACATGGTTTGACCTAGATACTGAACAGAACATTTTGAAAATGTAATGAAATTTGAACTATTTCTTCGGGTAGCACAAAAAAGCAACTATGAGCCAGATGGCAGCATAGTGCAGTTCTCTTTGAGACATATTTAATGCCTTGATCCTGGTGTTTGTGCTATAAACATAGTGGTCGGCGGAACACAAGTTGTTGCTATTTATCACATTACTGTTAAATAACTTTGTTTTTAGATATTGTTTGTTGTTTAAAATGAATAAAATGACAAGAATGTCAGTGCTGAAGTACAATATATGATATTTGTTGATTCAACATCTAAAAAAGTTTAATTTTAAGTATGCGTGCCACTCTTTGTGTGTACAGTCCAGTACATTTTTAACATGATAACTGGGAGACCAAATGGTCTCCCAGAGGACAGATTTGGTCTCCGAGTCATTGCCAAATTGGTAACACTGGGAGACCAATTTTCCCTGAAACTCTCCTTAGTTTCACATAAGTTAAATTTGTTATTATTGGTAGTTCTTGGGTGCTTTTCAAGATCAAAAACTCTTCACTGTCTTTACAATTTATTTTTTTGCTAATGCCATCTTTCTGATTTCCAAATTTTTAAAAATTCTAACATTTTTTTACTCTTTTTGGTGGAAATCGGCCTAACAACATTTCAAAGTCCCTGTTGCGAGCATGTCATTACATAAATATATCTTATGAATGTTCAGCTGATATATATATATATATACTTTTCATGCATAATGATTTTGTAAATATCATTCTTATTGTATCCTGAAAGCATAATTTTTTTTTATTGTGTTCTTGATGCATCATAATTTTGTAAATATAATTCTTATTGTATCCTCCATGCATCATAATTTTGTAAATATAATCTGTGTCATGTACTTCATGCATAATAATTTTGTAATGTTGAGCCAGCTGTCATCAACAATCGAGATCAAGTTTTGGGAGTAGACAGTGCCATTTCAGCCTCGAAGGCTGCAAGTGTAATTTTTTTGTTTGTGTCAAATAAAATCTATCCTTGCATAATATGTGTCTACAGAAAAAGAGGACAGTCACTTGTCTTCTTTTTTGCACTCGTGACTCATATAAGTTCAGAATTTGGTGATAGAGTCTGACAAAAGAGTTGATTTGATAGTCAGCCATATTAGATCTATTGAAAATATGTTTATTTGTGAATTAGATCACTACCAAAGGCAAAACGGAAGCATGATATGTGAAAGTGCTTGCGTTGCTTCAAGATGAGAGGGTCAACCTGTCTTCCTCATTGTTGATGAGAAATTTTTCTTCATGTATGTTGCTTTTAAGATAAGGAATGAATCATTTGTGAGAAATGGGACATTTACTGATGTTCCAGCTACCCGCAATTCAAATTAGGGACCTATCACTTCGTCTTCAACGTGGAGTCATCTGATGACAAGAAAATCACAAAAATGTCTGAAATAGCCATTGATCAGAGCGCCAGAATCAATGAAAATGTTTATAATAACATTCTGAAAGAATTTGTGATGCCATGGCATCAGACAAGAAACTCTTTTGATGGCAAAATCATCTTCCAACAAGGTGGAGCACCTGTTCATACTGCACAGAAAGCTCAGTCCTGAGTGCCTTAAAACAAACTTGATGAGCCATGTAGAGTGTCGGCCCTTGTCTCCTGAGCTGGACCCAGTGAATTACTCGGTACGGGCAACTTTGAAGGCAGGATCCGGCAAGTTATCCCAACCCTTGCAGTAATGTTAAAGGCCTCCATAATGTCTGCATTGGGTAAAATGTCAACGGAGTGCATCAAACATGTTTTCGCATCATTTTTGTCTCATCTGCAGAAAGTTACCACAGCAAGGGGTGTGAATATTAGGTAATTTGACTCTTCCAATTAAATTGTTCATATACAAGTCATGTTTTCTTGAATAATGAGGCTTGGCACAAAATTAACTGTAAACAAATCAAATTGTGTTGACTGACCATTTTTTCTGTAGACACCCTACCCTGTAAAGGATTTTTTGTTTTTATTTCATTTCAGTGTTTGTCTGTATCTTAAAGCAGAATCACTGTCTTTCACCAATTATTCGATTATCAAACTGTCTATCTACATGTATCTATCAATCTTTATATATCTATCTATAGCTTTCTATCTATCTATCTTCTATTTATCTCTCTATTTATCTACATGTACCTTTAGCTCTCACCTAACTACCCACTTTCTCTGTTTCTACGAAATGCAGTAGCCTATATTTAAGTACCTTCTCACTTAAAGCCAGCTCTGTGATAAAGTTGACTATCATCTAAAAATGGGGTCTGCCATTTCTGTAGGCCTAATGATTATTTCTCTGTGTCCATTTGATAAAACAGTAGTTTAAGTAGATGCAATCGAAAGAACCTTTACCTCGTTTTGGCGCGAAAATTGAAATATCTCCATACCATCATAATAATGATATTGGAAAATTTAAGACTTACCAAGTCAGGCAACATTGCCACTACCTGATATAATGCCCAGCATAATCTACCACCAAATAAACAGTTCAACAAAAATAAGTCCCCCATTGGATAATCTCGAATATCTCAAAGATTACATCGCTAATATTTATGACTGCTGGCTGAATTATAGCCTCGCATATCGACCTTATATGTGTGTAGTTATAGCTCAGTGGCATTATTCCTGACTGAGCCAACAACCTTCCAGTGAGCCTATACCCCTGTTTTCAAAAATCCCAGGCTTTTCCAATGGATATGAACAATTTCACCAAGCAAGGGAGACATAACCTGGGCAAACTTCATCATGTGTGTGGATAAAATTTGTTTCTCAATCGTTTATAGAAGACAACTATAGGGACTTCTTTTGCAACACTGTGCTTAGGTTCCTTGATGCAATAAAAAATAATTTGAGCATACTTTACAGTCCTTGTCATACTTACATGGAATCTCAAGTTCTTTTCTATGCTGTGATGTCAGAGATGACTCTCTTCTTGTATTGCGATATATGTAAATTAACTACAAGCTGTGATGTCATTTTAAACTGGGTCAGATTCCCCAGCTTCTAACCAATGCAAATCTACCAAACTGATCATCACAGTTTCAACTCAGAGTCAGAGTGAAAATTGGGTCTGGGAAAACCCATGCAAGTTTGACATCACAGCCTCTCAGCCAATACAAATATACATAACATTAGCCATGTGTTTACAAACAAATTGTCAAAAGCCTTCTGTTTATATCAACTTCCATCAAAGTTGTAAGTTAGCAAGTTTATAGATTAATCAAATAACTCTGTGGAGATTATAACAGTTGTCTACTGTAAATGCTCACAAAGCTGCCATTTGGTAGGATTAGACTGGTGATTGCTGTGATAAATCATTGGGATCACAAATGTAATGCTTCCTTCAATTTATCAATGTTTGAACTGTGATGCGTAGTTTACTGTCAAGCTGTGATGATGTGGTTGCAGGGGCTATCCCTGATAAAATTCTTACTCTGACACTGTAAGTATGACAAGGACTGTAAATGCGTGTGGCTGAGCATTATCATTTGCTGTTTCTTCTAAACAGTTCAACAAAAATGAGTCCCCCTTACAAAAAAACGTTAATATCTCAAAGACCTCGTCTCAGATTTCTGTGAAAGTTGGCCAGTTTGTAGATCTGCAGATTGACAGTGTGCATGGGTATTTTTAGCTTTATTGTTTAATTTTTGTTTGAGCCAGCAGACCTGAGTGCACGTACCCTTATTTTCAAAAATACAGAGTTTTAGCTTTAAGAGGTTTTTGCTAGTAACTGTTGTAGGGGCTATCCCTGATAAAACTCTTACTCTGACCCTGTGTTGAAACTGTGACGCTCAGTACAGGAGGATCAACATTGGCTAGAAGCTGGGGAATCTGACCCAGTTTAAAAAGACATCACAGCTTGTAGTTAATTTACATTGCAATGCTAGAATAGAGTCATCTTTGACATCACAGTTCAATAGCATAGAAAAAATACTTGAGATCCCATGTAAGTATGACAAGGACTGTAAAATGGACTAATTTAGTCAACAAACGATGCATAAAACTGGAGTCCAGGAGTAAATTCAATAGACAAACAATGTAGGTTAGAAGAAAACAATTGTTCAACTCATTTAAGGTATGCATCTGATAAGAGGATTAGTATTACTAACAGCTAACTGCATAGGCCCACCGGACGCGCAAGTTTTGGGGGGGAGCGACATTTGCCCGAATTTAAAGATTTAAATTTAATGTTATTTCAAATGAAATTGAGTGGAAATCATTAATTTTCAATAGTTTTTATTTAATCATCTGCCCAAATTTTTTAACCTTTTTGCCTGGATCTAACTGTTTCCCAAACTGGTACGCCAGTGGGTAACTGTCAATGACGTGTCAAAGCCAGTTTGTTAGTTTAAAATATTTCAAGATGATGATTGTTTCATTGTGGCAGAAGGCCAATATGGGCACGACGCCCCTGTGGCCTTGAAATAGTCATTTTTGGGGGGACCCAGGTGGCTTTATTCTTCTATCCGTGGATTCGATTTTCGGGCCACCTGGGCGTTAAATGTTCAAATGGGCCACTAATCTGCAAATATTTCTAAAGATTAGGGATTTCTCCTCCTTCTTCTGGTGGAATAGCGTCCCCTTAATCACAATCAACATGTAGATACAAAAGGTGATATGTGGATCACCGGGAGGCAATGTGAACCAACCCTGAAATTCAAAATTTTGGGAAATGGAAAAATCAGTTTTGACCATATTTGTAATGCTTACGGTTTTGGAACTATTTCAGTTACATGGTTTACAATGGCAATGGGGCTTTTGAAATTAACAATTTTTTTTAATAGAGTGACTGTCTAAATTTTTTCCAAATGGAAAATGGCGATTTTAATGAGAACATGGATCGCAAGGCAAAGTGAACCAACCCATACTTTGCTGAAAACTGCTGATGATTTTGGGTCAAATTGGCCAAATAAATACATAATTGCACCTAATTTAAGATCTTTCATGACCATCACAACTTAAGGGTGGCATATCACTTTATTAGCCTCACTCTGGAGAGTGTATTCCTCAGAGAAAGTTCAAAAAGTGTGTTGGTTCACTTTGCTGCAAAGTGATGGTTGCTTGGGTTGGTTCACTTTACCGTAATACTGAATCCTCGACCCAATGTATGGCAATGCTGGTCAGCCAGATGGTTGAAAATGACCTAATACCAACCAGGTAGGGTACTTAAGGTCTTTGGTTGAAAATTAATTCTGAGGAGTGGAATTACTGCAATAATGATCAAAACTTGGTTTGGTTCACTTTGCCTTGAGATGTGTGGGTTGGTTCACTTTGCCTTGCGACTAAAATGAGTTTTGGCCACATTGGGTTGGTTCACCCCCCTACAAAAATAGCTTTCCTGTTGGAAATCAAGGTAGGCCACCTAACCATCAGATAGAGAACACAATTTTATGCCCAAAACCATTGAAACATGGAAATGCCAAAATTCAGGGTTGGTTCACTTTGCCTCCCGAGGATCCATGTATACATCGAATATAAATTAGGCCTTCTGATTCCGCTAAATTTGTAACCTGTACTGCAGCTAATTTTTTTTCAAAGCTGTAAAATTTAATTTTGAGTCGGCTAAAATGATTTTATTTTGTTGTTAAAGGGTATCAAGTCAACTGGTAACCATGCCAACTGGTAACCAGACCAACTGGTAACCCACCACCTATTAATCAACCAACTACTAACCGAAAAACACTGCCAACTGGTAGCCATCCTTTTTTGTGGGTTTCCAAGTCGTAACCATGCATTTAAATTAATTTCATGACCATACCAACTAGTAACCAACAAATTCTTGCCAACTACCAAGTCGTAACCAGAGTCAGGATAGCCAAATCATTAGCAATCCCCAAGCTGCTAATTTATATTTATTTAATTTTTATTCTAGCAAATTATAAATAAGAGATAATGTTCAAAAATGAATTATCCAAATAAAAATTACGTATATCTGAAATATGCAGGATTACAATGCTAGAATATCTTCAATACTAGTGATTACGAGTTGGTTACAAGTTGGTTTACTCTGATTTTCCCTGGTTACCAGTTGGCAACAGTCGCTGGTTACAAGTTGGTATACAATTATATATATTTTTGGTTACTACTTGGCAATGGCCAGTTGATTACTGAAAGCCATGGTTACTACTTGGTTGGGAAAAATCAGAAATGGTTACGAGTTAGTTCGGTTACCAATTGGCAAGGTTACTACAGTAGTCAACTTTCGAAGTGGATCAAGAATTTACTTCGTAGCAATTCTGACATTAGTTGTTGTTGCTGCATAGTTTTGCGTGAAATGTTAACTTTGATATCTTAGTAATGTGCTTGAACGAGATTGTTAGGCTTCAGTGATTTTGATGGTCACCAGACACGATTGTTTGAAGCAAGGTGCAAAACGACTTGTCACACACTAGTGAATACACTGTAGCACCAAAAAAGAGTGGTGATTTCAGAGCCCTGGTCACTCAAACAATGTCATATTGGACCGAAGAAACCTAAACTGTGAAAATGTTAAAAAAAGAAGCCCTCAATTGTCTACTAAATATGATTGAAAAACAAATTTTCTCCAGTCACTTGATGAAGTATGCCCCAGCCGGTGGCTCCCCCACTTGGGTGAAATGGTTCATATCCATTGGAAAAGCCACAGATTTTTGAAAACAGTGAATGTGGAACGTCAAATCAAAAGTTGAGCTCAATTGAGTTAACAAAACAATGCCTGGTTTATTGCACAGTTACAAAAGAAATGATAACCTGTTTTCAATTAAGGTCGCCATTGCTTATTAGTGTTATAGACCATTTTGCACCTTGTGACAAACAATCATCGTTTTGAAGGGTAAAAAATTAGTGTCGGCCAAAACATTGTCAAGACATCACACCAACATACTGCACTAAGATTATTTACTCATATTTTTTTGTGTTAATATATATTATAATTATGAAAAATTTTGATCCTCGTCGAAAGTTGACTACTGTAGTTGACCTGTATTCGTTTTAAGTTATGAAAACGGATATGTTAGCCAAATTGAGCAACCATCTCAATCAATAAGGGAAGTTGACTCAAAATTCAAATTTTACAATGAAGCAGTGGTTTTCGATGGTTGCTAATATGATTTATTGCTATGAGTTCACACCTCAGTGATCTCATTGTATCCTGCTTACTCTAATATACTGGTTCTAAATCAATGTAGAACCCTACAAGCAGCTCATGACTCTTCTTGGAACAGTCCTCCCTACATTGAATCTCTTAATGGCTATTTCTACTATATTGGCAAACTATTTCAATTATTGGCAAACTACTTCCCCTTTGGGCAAAACATGTAACTTGATAAATTGATAAAGTTAAGTTCAATAAAAGTGTAATTTGATTGACTAGTCAGATTAGGCCAAAATATTAAGTTTTGATGGAAATTTTTTATATAGCTGGGAAGATAAGGGTCCGTTGAGAATTTATGACTAGGGGGGGTGGGAGTTTTGGCCGAGGGGGTACTAACTTCTCACATGTGTTTCGAGGGGGGGTAATAATTTTTGACAAGATGTCCAAGGGGGGGTAAGACAATTTGACAAAACATATATAGCGAATAAAACACACTCAATTGATTCACGCTTTTTTACGCGCAAAAGTCCACGAATCGGTGAGCGTGACCGTCAAAGGGGCACATTTTGGACATTATATGTGTGTATTGCTTTGTATGTCGAGGGGGGGGGGGGGTACTAAAAATACGCATGAAACCTAAGGTTGGGGTACTAAAAATCCTCATAAATCTCTAGGGGGGGTTTCAATTTTTGACGGGAAGTTCTGACAAAACTCCCACCCCCCCAGTCATAAATTCTGAAAGGTCCGTAATAACCAATCCAACTGAACACATCTTTTGGAGACAAGTTTGATAGTGAATAAAAATACAGAGCTCTCTAATCATTACTAGAGGTGTTTCGAATAAAGAAAAAGCCAGACAGGCTCTCCCAGTGTCAAATTCTAGAAAAAAAGGAAAATCACACGATCCCGCAACCGCATCCCTCATTTCAGAAAAGACACATTGGCGATATTTCAGGATTAGGTACATTAAACTATTTGTCAATGTTTTAAGGGGCTAATAATTACGATGAGTATGGATATTTTTTTGCCAATTTCTTAATCGAGTCTTTGTTTTGTCTTTTGACTATTTGGAGATCGTCAATTTAGAGATTGGCTGACAAATATCTAATTTATACTTCATTTCTGGTAATTTTAATAAACTTTACTTTAGAATAAAATCTGTATAAAGAACAATTTCGAAAGTTCAAAATGGACAGTAAAATCTGTAAAGAACATAAATTTATATCATTGATGATCTCTTTTTTTTCAACTGATAAGAAAAAAAAACAATGATTTAAGTACAGTAATTGTAAGTACAAGTAAACATATCCTCCATTAGAACACCATTTGACAACACATGGATGAGAAGGTGGACCCACAGTGACTTTTGGGTGATTTACCCATGGTTCCTACGTAAAATCACAATGGACCACAACCAATGCACAACACCTTCTTTGATATATTTTATTGTCTTTATTAGTTCCAAGGTGACTTGGCAAAACCTCGCTGTATCGACACGCTCAAATGTGAATCTCAAAGCTCTTACTTCGTAGGTATATCTTAAAAGATCAACATTTCTGTGTTCTAATCTTCAGACGAATAAAGCTTTGGAAATTTGTCAATGTAGACTCAAACTATTTATTGTTTGCAATGATTAATTAAAATCCGAGAATACCTCAATTGGCTAATGAAAATTGAATTATGATAAACCACCATTTTAAGATGAACTCACGATCTAAATTAAATCTATGTATTTTGAAGCCTTGAAATCGAGACCAGACATATGTTCCAAGCAACATAATTGCATGGTTTCCATAATTTAATTATAAGTGAGTTTAGTTTATCTTTTAACTTTCATTTCAGGATAGACCCGGGCATTTTCTATTTATAAACAAAACAAGGATTTTCCATGCATGGCAAGTATCTGTGTACATTGTATACATTTTTAAAGGAATTTATCTTCATATATGGAGCTTAGAATGGCAGTAAAGTACATTTGGCAGTTGTAATAAACTCAGCAGCATTAAAAACGCACACATTTTCAAAGTATCATAACTTATGAAGGACTACATCTATCTTAATGTCAGTTGGCAAATTTGTTTATTAGCTTCTCAACTAAAGATTGTGAACGTTTGAACAGGTTCGGTGGATATTTCTAAAAACCAGACATGCTTTTGTGACATAATGTCAAATTTGGAATTTGCAAAATTGAAAAAGGGATAGGGGAGTAGAGTACAGATGCTTTCATTTTATTATTCAGGGGCGGACTGGCCTATGTGGCAGAGTAGCAGCTGCCACGGGCCCAACCACTCAGGGGGGCCCATTGCAAGGTGCCAAAAAACGTAAAAATAAGAAAAAAGCCAAAATTTCTTTATTTGCGACTGTGATACAATAAAACTTTTAGATTAGGGCACCCATGTGAGAGGACCCTGCATAGAAAAGGGCCCTTCCACCTTGGCACAAATCGAGTAATGCAGAAAATAGGAATGTGCCGTAATGTGGGGGCTCATCGACTTATTTTGCCACGGGGCCCAAAATGCCGCTTGTCCGCCCCTGTTATTATTGATTTCAAATGGTCAAAACAGGTGTCCATCAAGATTTCAGGTCTAAATTTGACCAAAAACAGGATAATTTCCGATGATTATGACGAAAAAGTGTTGAAAATAATGTGACAAACAAATGTGAAAAACACCAACTTGACAGAAAAATCAACCAAAAACTCACAAAACCCCATAAAAAAGCGTGAGTGACCACCTTGATTATTTCCACACTCGAATATTGAGCTGTGACAGATCACATGCAATCAATTTTGGACCAATTTGCATTGGTTGTGATTTAGTTTTTGGACATGATGCACTAAAAGTGGCCTAATCCAGCCGTTTCGCTTTCTTTCTATATGAAATTTTCTGGACTCCCACAAGAGATATCAAAAGACATCAGTGTAAAGTTTCATGAAAACTTTGTATCTACTTTACAGGTTGGTTTTTCAGCTGTTCAAAAATGTGTGCATTTTTAATGTTGCTGAGTTTACATGCATGTAGGTTCAATATGACTCTGATATGCTTCTGGAAATCATTTTTTAGTTAATTTGAAGACATACTAAGGCCTGGATCCCCCAATACATCAAATTTATAAGCCCCCCCCCCTGGACCCCTCTGGATCCCAAAAGGCCGACCCCTGGATCCGCCACTGCCTGCTGGTGCCAAAGCAATTATACCCCACCCTTAATGGTTTTATCTTCCTGGAGTTTGTGCTGATGCTTGTAATTACCCTAAGGTTAACCATGGTGGTTATGCTGATGTATATAACCATGGTGGTTATGCTAATGTGTATAAATATGCATTTGAAGCAAGATATTCATTTGGAAGCAGAGCTGCTAAGGTTGACATAATGAAATTTTCATTTTGCATAATCCTTGTCGTTATCGCACAACTGACACTGGTGAGTACATAAATATATTTCAAATTAAAATGTTACATGATTCAGTAGTATCATGGCAAAAAGTTTGAAACATTTTTGCAATTTCAAGGCAGTATTGTTTAATTGTTTTAGGAATTAGTTCCCACATTTCATGGGCTACTTATTCTTAAAACTGAAATAAAGTATTATTGTTGTTGATCTGACCATAATTATGTCTACAACAGCCTATATAGGTGAATAGTGCTGCAAATGATAAAATCACGACTTCACATTCAATATGTCGAGGGCTTGCTGTCACTGTAACACAATCTAAACATTTACTTATCAATTCGCATTTCACGATGCTGTATGATCCTACAGACATCTCCACCGAAATTATCTGGACACCAGGCTCATGATGCTGAAATGGATTTTGTAAAAAGCCACCTTTTGCAAAATGTGGTTGAATGATGGTTTTGCCACAGCAAGCTACATGTGCCTATGAGATGTATTCTCACTGTCGACGAGTGTCAAGTACTTACAGAATTGGACTAAAATGTTCCCTGTGCATGGCCTCACAACAGCCCTATCGTAACTTCAACTTGTGACCTCATAGATACTCAGTTGGCGACTCGTTTGGCAGCATTGAAATTACAGGATATGACCTCACAAATTGCTGATGATTCACAGAGAATAACATGGAAATAGATAGGATCCATATGACCTCACATTGAGCATTTCAGCCTAATTCTGTAGGAACTTGACATTCGTCGACAGTATAAGTTTGAATTATTTTTTTCAGGTCTCTGCACTCCAAGAACCTGTAATTGGAATAGACTTTCAGCAATCCATGGCAACTAGTAAGGACTACTACATGGATAGTAGAGCCCCTAGGAGTTTGGTAAGACTATTATGTTGTTGTAGTCAAAGGATGATGAGTACTTACATATTCAACTGCTTGTGGTTGTCAATAGCCACACCACAGGCCCTACCCATTGCATTGAAATTAACTGTGAATTCGTCTCTGAGTAACTAAAATATATAGGATACTTCACAAATTACCATTCTCAAATAAATTTCTAGGCAATATAGCATTTAAAATTGTGAAAAAAAAATCCAAAATATAATAAAGATGTGTGACTTTGTTTCTGGGTAGTGTTCTGAAATTATATATGACACCTGCAATGCATTTACATTTATTCTGTCTCATAAAAACAAAAATTATTGAAAATATTTAAAATTCTCAAAAGTTCCCCATTTGAGTGATGAATTTACCTTCAGGAGATTTGACGAAAGTTTTCAAATATTTCGACGACTTCGCATCGTCTTCATCAGTGATTGTGCTGTTGGGCTGAGTCTTCACGTGACCCGCGACAGTCACGTGACAGGAGCGCTGATGAAGACGATACGAAGTCGTTGAAATATTTGAAAACTTTCGTCAAATCTCCTGAAGGTAAATTTATCACACTAATGAATCCGGAGATCGAGAATCTACATTCAAGATTCCCCATTTGACTTCTTATTCTTATAACAAATCAAAGATGAGTACATACTGCATGCATACTGCATTGGTGGATTATTTGTGCTTTGTTTTAAACCCTCATCTGCATGCAGGGATACTACGTCAACCAAGCTCAAAAACAAAAAAACTTAGGATATTTGAATTTTCCTTCAATGTAATATTGTTTTTGATTGTAGCAAACCACGCGACTGCCACAAAATTATTTGCAATGTCTTATTGTCAATTATTAAATTTAATATTTATTTTCTTACAGAGCACCAGGTGTAGGAAAATAAAAGCTTGGTTTCGACAGTGCAGAAACAGATTGGACCTTTGTCGTGCTTTGCAAGCACCGGTAAAATATTTTAAACTAATTTTCCATATACCGTAATATGGGGTGAATTGGAACACTGGGGTGAATTGGGACAGAACGGAGAATCTTTTTATTTGCTGAAAAATACCAATTTCTGCTAGCCATAAGAAGTAGATTTTTGGAACACTTATAGTACACATGCCAGTGGATATTGTGATAGAATTTTGTACTAACTACAGGAAGTGAGAAGCTGCAGCTCTCTAAACTTGGCGCTGCAGAATTTATATTTTAATAAGCTGGTAAAAACTTTACTTGTGTCATATTAAGTATAAGTACTAGAGCCACGAAACTTGCTGCAAACTTTAAAATCATTCTATTATGGTCTTAAGGGACTATAATTAAAGACTGGATGTGGATTTTTGTACACTGAAAATAAATTTGATTAGCTAGGCTCTTCTTCTTCTTCTTCTTCTTCTTCTGCTGTGTGCTGGGATACCCCGGGTCGCCGGGTAGCTTCACTCTGATCCACAGATCAGAGGAGCTGCACATTGGATGATAAGGCTGTGAGTCTGGTACATACCCTATTCATTCAGGGATGTCCAGGGTCTTCCAGTTGCCCCAGCATAGAACACTGGATACAACCCACCTCCATTAAACGTCCCATGGGCTCGGACTCAGTTTAGTTTTCAGTGCAGTTCAATCAGTGTAGAGTGTGTAGACTAGTTCAATCAATCTCCTTTGGTGTCACTGGTGTGCAGGTTTCTTTTTTGGAACTGATGCTGTTGGTGCGCTGTGTTGATAGTAATGTATTTTTGGAACTGGTTCTTTTCTGGTTTCTAAGATTTCTGTATCAGTGTCGGCTTCATTCTGGTGCTTGTGTCTTATCTGGTATCTGGTATTCCTGCATGATTGTGTTGCAAGTGAAGTTCCAGGAGCGGGATTCGAACCCACGTCCTCTCAGGCCATTCGATTCAAAATCAACTGCTATAACGATTAGGCCACGGGGAACGTTTCGTAAAAGTGACGAACTAGCTTTGTCTTTTGATGATGTCTTATATGATGAACCTCAGTTCGTCTTTTTATTAACCTAATTCATCAAATGACGAACCTAGCGCATCATTGGAATGATTGCGGCCAGTGATCATTTGATGAACTTCTGGTTAGTCATTTGATCAACCCAATGCATCATTTGATGAAGATGAGCAACCATTGTAGAGCCTTCACCATATCAGGCCACAAATAGAAGGAAAAAACTGTAAACTTATCCATGAGTTAAAAAATACAAAACTTCATTTTTAAAATTAATACAAATACGAAATTACTATAATTTTACCCATTTATTTGGAAAAATATGCAAATACTATCAAAATATATTGTCCATTGTGGTGTAACGTATTCGCAATTCAGTATTGTCCGAGATTGCAAGTTAATATTTGTCCTTGTCTTTTGAAGTTGAACGTTCTCAGGGTATCCTTAAAATATTGTTATAAAAAATGAAGAATTCCACGGCTCGAAGGAATACCAAAGTTGACGCCATAATCTACATGCTCATCCAAAATTATCGTCAAATCCAACTTGAGAAAATTTTCCGTTTGTGCAAAATATGTCATGAGAACCAGGCTCCTGAAAACAAAAAAAAAACAACAACATATGATTATATATTACGTAGAACAGGACCAAGATATTGTGCTTAACGAACAATAGGCCTACTGATTATTCAGATATACATGTACAAGAAAAGTGGACAACCAAAAATAATCTATATCCTTTTCAACCCCCCCCCCTCGATCTATATTTTATTTATCCTAATAAAAATTTTAAAAATCCCCCCACCCATATATGTCCTGGATCCACCCCTGAGCAACCATCGTCAGATTGATACTTCCTGAATCTAGCCCCCCCCCCCAATTAGATATTTCCAAAATCCACCCCTGAGCACCCCCTTCAGAAATTTCCTGGATCCACCCCTGCACACCCCCCCCCCTGATCTACCCCGAACAAAAAAGATCCCCCCTCAACCAGATCCACCCCTGAACTGCCCCCCATTATAAGATCCACCCCTGAACCCCCCCCCCCCCACCGGATCCACCCCTGAAACCCCCATTATAAGATCCACCCCTGAACCCCCCCCCTCCTACCCACCAGATCCACCCCTGAAACCATCACCCACCCAATCCAAACCCTCCCTGAAACCATCACCCACCCAACCCAAATCCACCCCTGAACACTCCCCACCCCGTGGATCCACCCCTGAATGCTGAACCAACCATTTAAAAATTTTCACAGTTGATATTTTGATATTTTTGAACACGCTCGGGCGATAACATCGTTTTACGGACATTTTCCAACTTGATATCACATTATAAGGCATGTCATCGTGATCCTGGTGCACAGACGAACAAAATGACACCAAAATTATTCAAATAGCACCACTAGAAGTCATCAAAACACTTACATTTCATTCCAGATCTTCCACTCTGCTTTCTCCTTCATTTTGGCTCCAAATTTGAAGAAGTGTCACTGCGCATGTGCAGAACAGCCATTTTGACGAACTAAGTTAGTCAAATGATGAATCTTGCATTTGACGAATGAATGACGAACCTAATTCATCAAATTTATTTTCAGTGTAGGTTTGGTCCAGGATTCAGATCCAGGTCAACGACAAAGTTTCGGGATCAAACCAAAATAACTAATTTTCATTTGAGTGTACTGGCGTGGCTTTTTGATTAATATTATTGAACTTAGCATCATTTATTGTGAATTTAGTCCAGAATTATCAGTTACCAGAAAAAATTTTAAAAACTACATTTTTTAATTGATTTCTGTCATTTATCACATTTTTTTTAAATCTACATATTATCAATGAAATTGATTTCAGATTTTCATATCCAAATAAATTGTTGGCATGTTTAACATGTTTTCTAATGTTTATTTGCAAGTAGCAATCACTCAAAGAAGGTAGGGAGTATTAATTGTGGAAATAATGGAGTGTCCCTATTCACCCCCAAAGTAAGGGGTGAATTGGGACAGGGGTTTTCTGGGCCTTGAGCACTGGGAATTTAAGATATCATATCAAACTCCAAGGGGCAGTTATACCTTGTACTCAGACACAAATTGACACCAAATTGTGATTTCTAGATTGATCTTTGTCCATGCTATGACAGAAAAACTGCCAATTCTGTCCCAATTCACCCCATATTACGGTACTCATTTTAATTAACTATCAGCCATGTCGCATTACAATGCATAAGCTCCATTGCAATGAAAATCAAATGCAGGACAATATGTGTAAATTTATATCATTACTTCAATACTTTACTAAATATAAAGAACAGAGAAATAGAGTCACAGGATATTTCGTAAACATAGATAACAACTTTTTGTGAAAAATTGTTTATAGTACCTCTGATATGACATGAAAGATGTTGACAATGAGTTATTAGGTAGTGATGCTTTTTTTTACATATCTTCTTTGACATACGTGTACTTTTGATTCCTATAGAGTAGGGTGGGGGCAAGAAGCCCTGGTTAGGTAAGAGCCCCCCCCCCCCCGGTTATATCTAAACTTACATTTTTGGTGCACTTTCTTACTGAACAGTGTCTTACACTCTTAACAAAAGGTTTTATATGGAACCTTTCTGGGTTCGAAAGCTGGTATAGATGGGGAACCCTAAAAGGTTCATTATTCCACTTTTAAAAAGTTCACAACAACAAACGAAAAAAGCAACACTTAAATGATCAAGCTGCGCTGAACTGCCACTTGTATTTTAACCCCTCTCCCTCAAGTTGGGAGCATAGGGTACAATGACATGGCCTTCCCACCAAGTATTGAACCTTTTCAATTCAGTTGAACCCTTAAAATTATTTAGAACCTTTTTTAGCTGTGGGTTCTTTATATAAACCATCAAGAACCGTTTGCATTAAGAGTGTACAGTATTTGCCTCAGAAGGGTGGTCGTAAAACAAATTAACATTCACCACTCTTTTTCCTTGCTTTGCTTGCAGAAAATAATATACGGGCAATAAGCAGAATCGCACAACCAATGGATCTGAAACTTCAGGAATTGAACTTGGATAATCGTGATCTTCATGGTTCTGACCACTTTCTGTGACAAATATTTACTTCTGTGCCAAAGTCATAATGTTCAGTAACTTTCCAACAATTAAAAGCTCTTTTTACTTTTACTTTTACAAATGCTGCCACCATGTGTTCACTTGGGTATTCCCTCAACTTTGTACATTTTGAAATGGTATTTCGGGAACATTTTAATTTGTGTCAAATAGAATGTTAACTTATTCTTATCTGAATTTTCAGCGTCGTTTTTCATCAGTTATTTTTCGATGTTTTTTCCAAATAAAAGACTGCCACCCTCATGCATCTTTTATAAATCATATCTTTATACAAAACATTATAATGCTACACAAATTATTTTATATATATATCAAACCATTAAAAGTTCTATAAGCTGCTGTAGATAAGGAACCCTAAAAGGTTTATAATTCAAATTTTAATTTTAAAAGGTTCCACCAGCAAACACAACAAGACTCAAAAACAATTCAGACAAAATTGGAACTCTTTCTCTCAAGTTGGGAGCATAGGGTCCTATCACAGGGACGGACGCAGACATCCCCCCCCCCACCAGACCTAAAATTTATATATTTTTACATGTTAATTTTATCAGAGCGCAGTTGCGTCATGTCGTGAATTATGTATACCGCGACGCGATAGCCGATAGACCCCCCCATCGGAATTTTCTGGATCCCCCCGTCCTATCATTGGGCCTTCCCACCAAGTATAGAACCTTTTCAATTCAGTTGAACCCTTAAAAATATTTAGAACCTTTTTTGGCTGTGGGTTCTTCACATATACCCCATAATGTTTACAATACCACATGAAAAAGCAGTGGATATATCCCATGTGGTATTGCGTTGTATACTCAATGGTTTTTTGTATACCACATGGTTTGATCATTGTTGATGATGTCATTGCATTGTTTGCTATTGTGACGTCATGCCCATGGTGACGTCACACAATGTGACATCATCAGTTGAGCTGCTATCTGTGCTCTGATTGGCTGAGACGACTGTTGAGTATTGATCATTTGAGTGAAGTTCAGCTTTCTTTGGAGTTACATAATGGGGTATAAATAAGACCAAATGGCTGTATGGTGGTATTTTGAGATGTACTCTCACTCGTGAAGATATCCTGAGTCCTCTGTACCCACTTGTGCTGACGCACTCGTGGGTACAGAGGACTCAGGATATCTTCAACTCGTGGAGTACATCTCAAAATACCACCATACCCATTTGGTCTTATTATAATACCATCAAGAACCTTTCGTGTTAAGAGTGCATGACAAGGATTTTGATGCACCCCGCCAGCAAAAGTAAATTTCCATGGAAATTTGACAAAGATCTGCGTCTAGACAGCATTATATAATCAATTATAGTGGCCCTCCTGCATTGACAATTTTTCCTTCAGCAGTGACAATTTTTCTATTGTCAGTGTGCCAGAAACAAGACTTAGTAGTGATCGCCGGTCGGCAAGACTCTTGTGCACCGACCGACAGAACCTTGGTGCATCGCACCTGGGTTTTACATCACCGTGCATGGTATATATACGGGGCATATGTTTAGATGTGAGTGGTTCATGTCAGCAAGCACGGTGCATATCACCAGATATTTCGCTGCAGCAAGGAAAGACAGGGTTGAGCGGCTTTCATCTGTTTTATGATGTGCACATAGATAAATCAACGGTGCACTGGCCTTTTGGCCGCTACGTGGCGCTTGCTTTACAAAGTTATACACTGTTGCTCATAAATATGGAATACTTCAACATTCTCCATTGGAATTGACAACTTTAGCAATTTCTGCTGGAGCACATGATGGTCTGATTCAATGGTAACTACTTCCAATGACCGCTGAAGGGAAGAACATGCTGTAGTTCAAAACGCATGCTGCAGCATTAACCCCAGGAAAAGTTACAGAAGCGCGAAATATGGAAATTCAGGGGGTTTTTTAGGGTGAGGCGCATTAAACCAAAAAAGTAAAATTATTCCAAAAAAGTAGTTAAGGCTTTCAAAGAGTGATTAGAGAAAATGTCTTGACCTTTACAATGGGCCTTGCTTAAATTCACACTCTAAAATTTACATTTATTTGACACTTTTTTCCAAAAAAGTATTTTTATGAGTAGGAGTGTAACATGCTGAATCTTTTTTTGACACCCCTGGTTTCTGGGAATCATGTAGAATATTTCTTTGATGCACCACACTTCGGTTTTTACATGGTGTGCAGCAAAAATTGGAGAACATTCCCAGAAAATGGATCCGCACCATAGAAAAACCCGATACATTGCTTTGATATAGGTCAACAATTGACAACGAATAAATCGATCTCTGACTCTTTGTTAGCTTCTCCAGACTCCCACTTGGGCATATAAATGCTCGGACTCGTTTCCTGATTTCTGTCAATAACGCATAAAAGATGCCGTTGATAAGGGAATTACCATTTAATATGAAGGGGAGGGGGGGGTTGGTTTTTTTTCTTAATGAATAATTTCTTATTAATTGTCTTGAAAAATAAAATTATTTCTGCTTGTGTTTGCTTGATTTAAGAATGAATATTCACAGACTTTGCGTGCTTGAAAAAAATAGATACTTCAGCCATTACCGTGAAATAAATCATTTCCTGCTGAGTGCTGAGGAAAACTCAAACCACCCCCCCCCTCCGCCCTGGAAAATAAATGGTGGAATTTTAGACCGTGTTGGTGTTTTCACATTTTGTTTGCCACATCCTCTTCAAAACAGTTCTGTCATAATACTGATGATAACATGTGGATGCTGTGTGTATTCTTTGAATTACAACCTTATTCAATTTCACAAATCTCAAAGTTGTTGAGCCTAACAAAATCATGTCTGGTTCTTTGAAAAACCAATGGATTTCCTTCAGATTTCGACTTTCTTAAGACAATCAGTTGATACACAAGGTTGGAAGGTTCCAAAGAATTATCTTGAGTAATTTACAAGTTCTATCTCTTTTAAGAAGTGCATGTTTGGTATGTGTGAGCAACATGTCTGTCTCCATTTGTAGTTCTCTCCATTTGTACTTCAGTGCCCGATTTAGGTGTGTGGAGGCCCCAGTGCTGTGAAGTTGTGGGGGCCCCCGAAATGTGTTACGTTGAGATTTTCTGTAACTTTCAGAAGGGTCATGTAGACTCTGTCCTGGCATGTGCATGTAATTTGGCTAAATCGAAAAAATACTAAACTAATTAATATGTTTACTGAGATAGATGGGAGACCTTTTTAAAAGCGCCTTCTGTCTTGTTAATGTTGGTAAATAGCTGTAAATACCTGGAAGGGAGCAGGTAGCGATAGGCAGTCCATAGTAATTTCTCCCACAAGCCGGACTTATTTTATGAAGTACATACTCTTGTGTTTTTCTTTACCCTAGAGTAAATACAGAAAGAATTGTCTCATCTTGCAATAGAAGTTCTCACAATCATGTCCTGCTGAATTTAACTTTTAAACATATTTACTGGCATGTCTGAATATGACGACTTTTCTTTTATATATTTCTTTAATTGTACATGATGCTTTTAAAGAAGTCAGAAATTTCAGAATCCCTGTACACACGTAACAGCAAAAAAAAAATCTGAGAACACCCCTGACAAAAACAACAAAAAATTTGAAATAATATATATTAAACCTGGGGCACCTGAAGAAAGACTGAGGTCAGAGTGGGAGGGGGCCCCCAAGAAGGTGAGGGGGCCCCCAGAGTGGGAGCCCCCCCCCAAGTGAGTGGGCCCCCCCCAGAGTGGGAGGGGGCCCCCATATTGGGAGAGGCCCCCCTGAAGAGGAGGGGGCCTAAGATTGCAAGGGCCCAGATTGGGAGGGGCCCCAGATTGGGAGGGGCCCGAGATTGGGATGGGCCCCCCAGAGTGGGATGGCCCCTCATAAAGGGAGGAGACCATTCGGAGGGGCCCTCAGAATGGGAGGGGGCCCCAGATTGGGAGGGGCCCCAGAGTTGGAGACCCCAGAGTGGGAGGGGGGCCCCAGAGTGGGAAGGGCCCCCAGAGTGGGTGGGGCCCCCAGAACGGCTGGGGTCCAAGAGTAAGTTGCCCCCCCCCCAGAGGCGGAGGCCTGGCAGGATGCCCAGAGAGGAAAGGAGGAGCATAGGAGACCTCGGGGCCAGAGGAGAAGTGGGGGCCCCTGAGCAGGGCCCCCCACATATCAACCACAGTTTTCCTCTGGTTTAACAGATCACCTGTTCACATTAACATTTTTGGTAAAAAAATATCCACAATTTTGCAATGTAACCTCAAGAAGGTTGGGGCCCCCACATTTTAATCATTCATAATGATCTACTTGTTGCACAATTAGGTTATGTCTCAGATCGGCATCATTTGCGTGAAATATAATAAGAATTTATAAATATTATGCGTGATCTGCTTGTGTGGGGGCCCCCTCAAATGTGGGGGCCCTGTGCGGCCGCACACTCACACACTCCTAAATCGGGCACTGTGTATAGGTGGCATCTCCAAGCAATGGTAGCTCTGTGGGAATCCCCTTTGCCCTCCAACAAGGTGATTGGTGTTGTAGACCAAGCCATGGAGTCTGACTTTTTAAATGACTGTGTTTGTTGAATGTTTGATTGTTTGGGCAGAAAAGTGTTTTGTTGTTTAGAATCATATAGATTGGGGGACTATAACGTGTTTACAACTAGATAAAACTTTTGGTCACTGGATTTAATTGAATTTTTTTTAATGTGTCATCAGGTAGGCTTCCCCAAAGACAAAAATAGCCCTACCCCTTTATCGTAGTGCCACCTACCAATAATACCTGTTGTAATCCCCATATGGAGACATATATATGTACGCACCTATTTATCACAAGATTCATTCTCATCACTGATATGTGTCACATGACATGGAACTGTTTTCCTGGAAGCCATATTGAGCTGGAGTATAACTTTATTAACTTTGAGATACATTGAGTCTTTTATGCGCTAACAGTTCGAGAATTTTAGAGAATGCTGGTAATATTAGAGAATAGTAATTGGCTGACAGAGATGTAAAATGGTATAAATCTCAATAATCACACAGTTACTAATTAAAACTGTAGTAATGTGGCCTGTCTAACTTGGCTTTTCTATTTTTGATTTTGACTGAATGATAGAATTTCATATTGTGCTACCTAGTTTCTGTATGAAATTTATATTATATGTCTTTGCCCAGACAATGGAAATTTTTGAAACAGGACTTAATTGAGACAAAAGGATGCAGTCAGAATTTTTGAGGAAGTCATTAGAATAATCAATTATTTAATTCCAAATTTGAATGATAGTACTTTAAAAATAATTGGCTATCAGATTGATTGCGCTTTTTGCATCCGATTCCTGAACTGACGAATAATAAGTGTCTATTTCAGTTGTTGATACATTTGATCAGTCGTCTCTCCAGCATTGACATCATGAAGATTTTTGTGTGGCTTTGTGTTCTTGTCATTGTGGCACAACCCTATGTAAGTATGAATGCATTTAATCTTCATAAGAGGGCAACCGTTAGTTTCTCAGGGGAGCCTTGGAGTTTTCCTCTATCGTAAATATTTATTTTGTATTAATGCTGACAGTAATTTTTTAATTTGAGCGTGCGACATCCAAAACTATTTTTTCCTAAATCAGACGACACCCTTTGAGAAATATCCCCTCCAGAAGTTATTTATTTTGTGGCAATAATATATAATATAATATATATAATTTAGTTTTCAAGCTTGATATGTATTACAACATTTAGCTAGTTCTTGGGGTGCTTGAGGCCACTGATATGGAAATAATATTTTGATGAAAATATGGAGCAGCACGGGCCCAAAAATGCAAAAACTACACCTTGACATTCCATAATGCCAAAACGCTACCTGGGCCCCCGCCAGACTATCCTCATGATTACCCCTGTCTACAAGTGGACCGTTGTTTCATTGCCACTGCTTTTTGCAGCCTTGGCAGAACATATTATGCTGTCATGTGTTGCCACCTAGTGGCAAGTGTGAAATTCTGCAAGCTCCAGCGAGCGGTCCACATAAACCCATTGTGGAGAACTCACAAAGTTTGTCTGGAAGAAACCAGGGCTGTTTCTGAGTATGCTGATGGCCTTGTCTACTTCCTTAGGGCATGTGATTGGCGAGTCTTACTCTGGTTTACCTCAATGTTAAATAGAAACTTTGTGAATGTGTCATGGAATTGGAACTATTTCTTTGGAGCTCAGTGCTGAAGCATACAAAAGTAACTTTGTGGCAGGTGGCAGCAGCATGCAGTTCTCATTTTCACTAGACTGCAATTACCTTTTATAGATCCGTCTCTGTTAACTGTATTTTTAACAGTATGAAGTAGCCTATGTACCCAAAACTGGGTAAATATGGTCATTTTACCTTAAATAGTTTCATATATTTCTTGCCCCTCTCTTTCAGGTTGATGCCTACCTGGATGATGAACCTTCAACTGACATTCTGGAATCCAGAGAAATCAGCTCGGAAAGCTACTTTGACAAGAGAGCCCGAAAAGGAAACGTAGGAAAATTAAGATTGTACACTTAGCATCAGTCCAGATAATTTAAAAGCAAAGGCTTTCATGTCCATTAGTATGATGGATTTTGAATCAGATTTGGTCTGACAATGAGCATCAAATTGACTTGTAGATAATATAATAAAAATTTTGAAAATGCATAGAAATAATCAAGATTGGGTTGTTTCTCAGTCTTTGTAATAAGAATTTGTTGTACATTTGTCAAGTGTTTCATTTTAACTAAAGTTTGAAATCTGCCAAATTCAGTAAAAATTTGCTTCAATGCCCGGTAGTCTTCATATTCTTACGTACAACGTACTGTTTACATTTATGGTGGGCGTACCCTGTCTACAAGTTGACCCCTATATCATTGCCAATGCTTTTTCCAGCCTTGACTGAACATTATATTATGCTGACATGTGTTGCCACCTAGTGACTAGTGTGCTATTCTGCGAGCTCCTGTTGTCCACACCATTTCAGTGTGGGGAAGTCACACAATTTTGTCTTGAAGAAACTGGGGCTGTTTCTCAGAGCGCTGATGGCCTTGTTATTGCCGAGTCTGACTCTGGTATACATCAATGTTGAATAACAATTTTGTGAATGTGCAATGGCATTGGAACTATTTCTTGTGACAGCAATGCTGTAGCATACAAAATCAACTTTTGTGCCAGGTGGCAGCAGCATGCAGTTCTCATTTTCACTAGACTGGGGCCTACCGATATTTTGGCACACCTGAAACCCATAGTATATATGCCATCTACCTCGCATTAAAATGGTAGTGCGACAGATGGATTAAGTCAGGTACTATCTGCCTGCCCATCTTTCCATGCATCTGTCTGCGGCCTGCCAACTGCCTTCCCATCTGGAGGACAGACAGACAACATATTGATTAAAGTGATTTTAATAACAAGTAGGCCTATTTTTCTTATATTGTGTTTTTTCTTACAGGCCAGACTGACATTTCTAAAAGGGCTGTGTATGACGGGCACATTATTTAAGAAAGATGAAAAATTCAGAAAACTCTGTAAAAGAATTTCTGCGGTAAGAACTGATTTATGCAGCGTATCGCATGCAATTTGATGAATTATCATTAATGTTTTTAGTTTAACTTTCCTTAGAAATGCTCTGTTACAATTGGATTTATCTAATTTAGGAAACTAAATGCCATGGAATTAATTATGCATTTTTTCTTTGCAGATACCGTACAAAAGGACAACTTCAGAAGAATTGTTTGATTTTTAATTTTAATTTGCTTCTCAGTTATATCTATAGATCAGACCTTTAATATCAAAATTTAAAAAATTGCAAATTGATAATATATTAGACATTTTTGATTAAAAATCAATAAACCTTGACTTGGCGTTTTTCTATTTTGCCACTACCACATTGCGCCACCTCGTGTTAATCTCGGTTGTTTATCTCATCCCGATCTTACCTTGTACCATGTTGACACTTTAACTGGATTAAACACAAAATTCATAAGAGACAGTCTTGTTAACTTACTGTCGTGGCGGCAGCGGTATCGACTCATAGCCTCAACAAAACGAGGATCTTCAACTTGACTTACCCTCTACAGCTGGATTTGTGTTTGTCTTCATGTCAGTGACTTTTTTGTGTACAAGACTCTAATTCATGTATTATCGCTCACCACGTGTTTCCTTGTTAATTCCATCATTATGGCAGCACAGAGAGCACCTAAGCAGTGGCCTCTCACAAAACATGAAACTGTCACCTCCCTCGAAAATTGGAGGCAAAATTTGCTTTACATACTTTCACATGACCCCAATTTTGCCCCCTTTCTCGTTGAGGGTGTTGTGTGGACAAAGAAAACTGCTGATGCTGCCGGTCGTAACCGGGGACTAGAAGCTGATGGTGAACCCATACCTGCAAATATTCGCAAGACAGCAGCCCAGAAGGTGATTCATCTTGATTTGATGCTGGGCCAGATTGCCAATTATTGTGCAGTTATTAGTCGCAACTCAATTGTGAAGAACTCTACCTCTTTGAGTGACATTTGGCAGAAAATTCGGGCACACTATGGCCACCAGTCCACAGGTGGGCATTTCATTGACATGGTTAACATCTCCCTGTTACCTGATGAAAGACACGAAGACCTCTATCAACGTTTCATGGCCTTCTTTGAAGACAATTTACTGACCACCACCTGCAGATTAACACATCATGGTGCCGCCGTCACTGCGGATGAAGATCTTTCCCCATCTCTGGAAAATACTGTGGTCCTACTTTGGCTTCAGGCCATTAATCCTGGCCTTCCTCAGCTTGTCAAGCAGAGATACGGCCCCGAACTACGAAACAAAACTTTAGCCTCGCTCAAACCTGACATATCTATGGCTATCCCCTCCCTGCTTGATGAGCTCCGCAGTCAGGATGACGCCAAGGTGATGCGCGCTGCGGCACCCGCTTACACAAGCAAGTTCTCCAAACGGCGTCCCAGTGTCAAATCCTGTGTTCTGTGCAAAACTGCTGGTCGACCATTTAATACACACAACCTGAGTGGTTGCCGATTCCTGCCTGAATCAGACCGTCAATTCATGGCTCGATCTCGTCTCGTCGCAGAGCTATCAGAGGAAGATTACCCGGAAGGGCTCCAAGACACTATAGAGCCTGAGCCTGAACAGCTACTTGATGCTCCTGCAGCTCGACGTGCTAATATTGTGCAGTCCCCATTTCTTCACTGTTTTTCGGGTCAACACCCAGTGCGTCTGACCCTTGGCACAGGCGCCACTACTAACTTAATTTGTCATCGCTTGGCAACAGATGTGGGTTTGCATGTCAAACCGGCCAGCCAGATGGCCCGTCAGGCCGACGGTGTTACCTTGTTAGATGTCGTCGGTGAAGTTCATTGTACCCTGACCCGTGATAGCATGGAATTCCAGTTAGATGCGTTGGTAGTTAAGCAGTTGGATGTGGACATTCTGGCAGGCAACCCGTTTTTGGTCACCAATGACATAGCAACTAGACCCGCCAAAAACCAAATTGTTATTCGGGGAAAAGACATAGTGTATTATGGCCCCAGACTGCTTCCACTGCCTGCATTCGCCGCGCACAAGCTGCGACTCTGTTGCGTGCCCCTGGCAAGCAGTCTGTTATCCTGCCGGGAGACTTTTTGGAACTTACTACCCCATCTGACCTTACTCCCGATACATGCTGGGCCCTAGAACCACGAATGGATGCCCCCTCTAACGTTGGCAAAGATCCCTCTCATGCCTGGCCTCCACCTCAGGCAATCACTGCCATTAATCACAGCCTTCGGATTGCCAATTCCTCCGAAACACCAATCAAGGTTCAACGCTATGAACAATTGTGTCAGATTCGCCCAATTACAACTGTTGACCTTGAAGATCCTGCTACCGTACGATCAGACCCGACTCCTCCCTGCGTTGTCCCGCCTGCACCAACTACGGTACCCAACTCGCCTCGTGTACCCCACAGCTCTGGAATTGCCATAGACCCGGACCAGTGTTTGACACCTGCTATGCGCCAGCGTTTCCTTGACACTCATCTCGACTTCGATGGCGTGTTTAACCCTTCCATTCCCAAGTACAATGGTGCTTCTGGTAAAATACAGGCTGTCGTGAACATTGGCCCTACATTACCCCCTCAGCGCAAAGGTCGTTTGCCTCACTACAACAGACAGGACATGATGGCCCTCCAACAAAAATTTGACGATCTCGAAGCCGTTGGAGTATTCGCTAAACCCGAACAAGTAAACTGCACCGTTGAATACCTCAACTTGTCCTTTTTGGTTAAGAAACCAAATGGTGGCTCCCGGTTGGTCACTTCCTTTGGCGAGGTCGCCAAATATAGCAAACCCCAGCCTTCACTCATGCCTAATGTCGATAGTGTCCTGAGAGACATTGCCCACTGGAAGTACATCATAGTGACTGATTTGAAGCAATAATTCTATCAAATCCCGCTTTCACCCGCTTCAATGAAATACTGTGGTGTAAGTACACCATTCAAAGGCATTAGAGTCTACACAAGATCTGCTATGGGCATGCCTGGCTCGGAGACCAGTCTTGAAGAACTCATGAGCAGAGTATTGGGCGAATTCATTCAGGAAGGTTGGGTCGCAAAAATTGCTGACGACCTATATGTGGGAGGTGACACTCCTGACGCTATTCTCTCAAATTGGATAAAAGTTTTAAGTGCACTTAAACAAAATAACCTAGTTTTAAATGCTTCCAAAACCATTGTGTGCCCAAAATCCACAGTCGTACTTGGATGGATCTGGTCTAGCGGCACCTTCTGTGCGAGCCCTCACAGGCTCTCTGCCCTTTCTGCTGTTGAGCCACCCACGACTGTTCACAACTTGCGTTCCTTCATTGGAGCATACAAGGTCCTTTCCCGAGTGCTTCCTGGTTACGCTGATTTGCTTCACCCCCTAGACATGGCTTGTGCTGGTCGGCCATCTAAAGACAAAATTAAGTGGACTGATGAACTTCTGGCTTCCTTCTCTCAAGCCAAACAAAACTTACGTAATGCTCGCTCTATCACGTTGCCGCGTCCAGATGACTTTTTGTGGATTGTAACTGACGCTTCTGTTAAAGCCCACGGCTTAGCTGCTACTCTGTATGTGTCCCGCAACGATAAGCTCTTGCTTGCAGGATTCTTTAACGCTAAGCTCCGCCAGAATCAAGTAACATGGTTACCGTGTGAAGTGGAAGCATTATGTATTGGATCTGCCATTAAGCACTTTTCACCCTTCATCACACAATCCACTCATCAGACCCAAGTGCTCACTGACAGTCGCCCATGTGTTCAAGCCGTTGAAAAACTTCTACGTGGTGAGTTCTCCAATAGTGCCAGAGTCACTACTTTCTTATCTGTGGTCAGTCGTTACAAAATTCATGTGCGGCATATTGCCGGTGTTGCCAATCTCCCCTCTGACTATTCCAGTAGGCACCCCTTGAACTGTGAAAACCACCAGTGCCAGTTGTGCCGGTTCATTCAAGAAGCGGCGGACTCAGTTGTGCGATCTACTACTGTCTCTGATGTTCTCACCGGGTCGGTCCGTATGCCGTTCACCAATCGCAGTGCCTGGCAAGCTACCCAATTGGAATGCAGTGACCTTCGTCGTACCCACTCACACTTATCTCAAGGCACTCGACCTTCCAAAAAGGTGCCGAATATCCCCGACGTCAGACGATACCTGCAGGTTGCCCAAATTGCCACTGACAGCCTCTTGGTTGTTCCTGACAGACAGCCCTTTCAGCTAGTTCGAGACCGTATTGTTGTGCCCCGCTCAGTGTTGGATGGTCTAATTACCGCGGTTCATCTGCGCTTAAATCACCCTAGCCCTCACCAGATGAAGAAGGTTCTCACCCGTCATTACTTTGCACTTGACATGGATAAAGCTGTCAGTGCCGTCTGCTCTGCATGCCACCACTGTGCCTCGCTTTGTACAGTGCCAGAGCACCTTCATGCTCAGACCACCTCCCACCTACCTGACCGAATTGGCTCAACCTTTAGCCTAGACATCATGAAGCGCAATCGTCAACTTGTAATGATTCTCCGAGAAACTGTATCGTCATACACTGTTACCATATTTGTCCCCAATGAACAGCGGGTCACTCTGCAAGATGCCATTGT
Organism: Platynereis dumerilii; assembly: GCA_026936325.1. Classification (NCBI taxonomy): domain Eukaryota; kingdom Metazoa; phylum Annelida; class Polychaeta; order Phyllodocida; family Nereididae; genus Platynereis; species Platynereis dumerilii. The sequence goes on from JAPTHN010000143.1 coordinate 602,907, forward strand.
GTCACTCAGTGCTGAGTTTCGTTCCCTTGGAGACCACCTTATTACCATTCGTGTTGATTGTGCCCCAGGTCTATCCCCCCTGACTAATGACCCCCTCTTAAAATCTCTTGGCATTCAAATAATTCTTGGCCAGGCCAAGAACGTCAATAAAAACCCTGTTGCTGAAAGATGCATCCGTGAGTTGGGTTTAGAGTGTCTTCGTCTGTGCCCTGATGGTGGTCCTTTGTCAGGAGTAACTTTAGCTCTTGCAACTGCCAACATGAATGGCCGCCTCAGAGAATGCGGTTTATCGTCCCGTGAGATATGGACTCAGCGCGACCAAATCACAGGAGAACAGTTACCATTGGATGATCGGCAACTTATTCGTCAACAGCATTTCTCACGTTCGCAAAATCATGGTCCTAGTGCAGTGTCTAAAGTTAAGGGCCGTGTGTCCCGAAAACCATCGTCATTTTACCATTGGCGATCTCGTATACCTCAAAGCTGAACGGGACAAGACCAAAGCCCGCGACAGGTACCTTGTTGTTGCCACCGATGATACCAACTGTTCGATTCGTAAATTCACCCAGTCTCAGTTCCGGGCCAAATTGTACACGGTACCCATGTGTGATTGCTATCCCGTGGTGACGGATGTGCTGGACCATCACCACAACGGCCCCATTCGTGGTTTAGACCATGACGAAGCCAGTGACCTCACGGACTCGACTACCATAGTTGATGAAATCCCGGTTGACCCGGTCGTGCTTCCCCCTGATGTGCCCAACCCTCCTCCTCCCCCTGAGATCGTCGTAGTTGAGCCAATAGCTGCCGATGCTCCAACCCCTGTCGCAATGCCCCCAATGGGTCTACCTCCCGTCACACCCCTTCCCACTGGCTCCCCACCTGCAACACCCCCTCGACGCTCTACTCGGTCTCGCTTTGCCCCACAATGGCTGAATTCTGGTGAATGGGACACAACCACTGACTGACTAAATTGTAATTTAAATTACCTAACAATGTCCATTTTTTACTGTATTTGGTGTCTTATCGCCTTTGTGTATTTCCTATACAATTCCACTTTATTTCTGGTTTACATATATAGAGGATATAATATAGAGGATATGTAAGAGGGTTAAAGTAGTCACATCTATATTCATGTGTACTCCATTGTTTGTATTATTCATTAATCTGTTTGGTATTGGTTACCGTATTGTAGAATAAGGTTACATTTGAATTAACTTTTATGTCTTATAAATCTACATTTTCTTAAAACTGTAATGTTAAATCATTAGTTTACAATTATAGTTTGTACTCCAGTATTAGTTGTTATACTCGTTTCGTGTCTAATCTATCTGTATGTTTAGTCTTAAACATTTACTAAAGCCTAAGTCCTTTATATATATCTACCTAGATGTAGAGAGATAGTCGTTAGACAGTGGCCACGCCACCTCGTGTTAATCTCGGTTGTTTACCTCATCCCGATCTTAACTTGTACCATGTTGACACTTTAACTGGATTAAACACAACATTCATAAGAGACAGTCTTGTTAACTTACTGTCATTGTATATTTTTGTATTTTCATCATTCCACAATAACTCAAATGTTACAGTGCTCATGGGCAGAGCTGCAGAGATTAGGGGTACTTTGCAGAGCTCCCATGCTATTAGCATTCTTCCAGGTTTTGTGATCACCGAGAGATAAATAAATGATGACACCACAGGCGGAATGTTAAAAACAACGGCTTATCAGTCCTAGATATAGAGAGGAAGGTGTATGGTTCCAAGTGTCACCTGGTGGAACGCAAATAGAGAAAATTGACTAAAATTGCCCAGAGGAGCACTCTTTGAAAACACTTGTTCAGGTTGTTTTGAATAAAGTCTGCCAGCTGCACCTGGAGGTGCTTTCATGCTCAAATTAAAACTTCTTTTGCCAAACTTACCTATGTGTACAGCAACATCAACGTACATCATCAGGGGATTCCCTCTGACAACCAATCAAAATTCACCATTCTCTATATAAACCGAGATCACAGAGCCATCTGTTGAATAAACTGCTAAATCGATCACAGTGCCTCCTACACTTTAGTTAGCCACCACAAAACAGGCCAGGTGGCCATGGGATATCCCAAGAATACTATTTATAGCTACTTGGAACCGCAAATTTAACCACACACAACAGCCGTCATTTTCCAATAGGGGGCGCTTGATACATTCACCGCTGTATAATAGAACAGAGTAAAGGCTTAGCATGTGATCACTCTGCCTGTGATGGCACATAGGCCTACCTATCCGTTCATGGATGTGCAGGGTGTTCTTTGCATCTGCTCATATATTTTTGTCTGCTGCAAAATGGCGTTATGTCATTAAAGGAATCATTGAATTCAATAAATGACAGTAAACTGATTAAGAGGATAATGGACCATTCAGAATTTATAACTTCGGGTGTTTTATTTGAACTTTCCGTCAAAAATTGATGGATAAGTGACTTAACTTTGTACTCCAGGACAGCCCTGCAGTGATTGATTTGTAAACAAACCGAAGTTTTTCACGTATTGAAGAACCAGTATTAGTAATTTGTTTACATTTTTATAGAAATCTAACTTCATATATCACATTTAGCAGGGCAATTCTGATAATTTTGGATCCCTCAGAAAAATATAGGCTGCCAAGGAGAATACTTGGGTGAACGCAAAACAATCCATGTAATAATAATATATGATTTATTCACATGAATAGTTTAAAGGCATACATCAAATGAATAGAAATAATAGTGATGGAGAAAACCGGATGGATGTAACCGTTTATTCACATGTGTGAAATAACATCAGGCGTTATAGGATGGATAATCTTATGATGCCCTCTTCATTTAATAATCTATGTCTTCTTCAGAATCTGCCCTTCTGTACATGTATGTGTCTTTCTGCAAACCAAACAAAGTAAGATTGTCTTGTATTACTGATCAATCGACAAAGCCATAACTACAGAATCTATTTTACCAATGTCGAACGTTGAAGAAATCAGGACAAATCGAAGCCACCTGACACTAAAGACCTGAACATCATTTGTAAAACAAAAGACAATGAGAAAATAACAATAGAAAACAAAGGTGATCTACTTAAACAAATTAGTCAAAAATATTTTTGATTGCAAGTTTATATTATACAGCATAGGAAACCACCAATATCTAAATAATGGTTCTGTCATTCAGGGCAACTTTAACCCTTGCAGCCGCCATGGGTCTCAGGACTACACTGGATCTCGCTAACTTTTGATGTGACGACATTTGCCCAAATTTCCAAATATACATTTAATACCATTTCAAATGAAATCACTGGGAAACCGTTGATTTTCAATAATGTTTACAGTGGTACCTGCATTGTAAGACCTCCTGTTGTAAGACCGACTTGCCTTATGTGACCGCGTTCCGGACACACAAAGTAGTATTTTTGGTGCATTTTGCACCCCGACAAGAGACTGCACTTCCACGGGAGACCGCTTCATATCAGCAGAAGGGGAGGTCTTATAACGCAGGGACCAATGTATTTGATCATCCGCCAACAATTGTTTAGGTCTTTTGCTCAAATGTTAGTGTTTCCCTTACTTTAGCGGGAGGAGGGATCTGTGTCCGCCCTCCCTGCTCCCACCCCTCTGGTACGCCTGTGGCCTAATCAATGTACTGATTCTGCAGGGTACCTGTTGGCAGATCTATGGCAGTTTCCTAGATTGCAATAATTTGAAAATCAACAATTAAATTGGATTCAAGTTCCTCTGATTGATACAAATAACATTAGATATTGCAAACCATTTCTTACTTTGAATAGCTTCTCACAATGTTTTTTGAGGTAGTCTTCTATTGAGGAAAAGGTTTTAATCTTTGTTACTACCCTTTTGACAGCATCTCTGCATTCTTTCAGACCCTACAATAAAAGACACAAAAGAAGATTATATCACTGTTAAACCAGTTGTGTATCTCTTACAGCAACTAAACAGTTCAACAAAAATAAGTCCCCCTTTGGATAAACTTGAATACCTTAAAGATTCTTTTGCTGATTTTTATGACAGTTTGCTGAATTATAGCCTCGCATGTCAACCTTGCATGTATTTATAGCTCCATGACATTATTTCTGGCTGAGCCAGCAGTCTTCGAGTGAGCCTAGGTACACCTGTTTTCAAAAATCCCAGGCTCTTCCAATGGATATGAACAATTTCACCATGCGAGGGAGCCACCAGCTTGATAAACTTCATCATGTGTGTGGAGAAAATTAGTTTCTCAATCGTTTTTAGAAGACAACTAGGTCCTATTTTTGCAACACTTTTGCAGTTTAGGTTCCATGGATGCAATAACAAATAATTTCAGTGGAGTTTAAACACCTTTCTTTAAAATTTTTTTGGAAAAGCCAAAATTTTGTATTTTTGAAAGTAGGGGTACGTGCACTCGGGGTCTGCTGGCTGAAACAAACATTAAGTGACAAAGCTACAAATACACACACACTGTCAATATGTAGGCCTACAAACTGACCAACTCTCACAGAAATTGGAGAAGACGTCTTTGAGATATTCATTTTTTCGTAGAGGGAGACTTAATTTTGTTGAACTGTTTAAAAAGTCAAATCAAGTAAAATTTATTTGAATTTGGTTTTGCACATACACAGAAAAACACAAGGCGAAGGCTTTTCAAACCAAACGTAAAAATATGAATATAATTGGAACGATGTAAGAGAATAAAAACAACAATAACTGGAAATTAAGAACACCTTAGACGAGAAACTACTTAAGATTAAAACCAGTATTGAAAAAGGTACCATTGGTGTAAAATTGTAAAAAAAATAGTGTAGTACAGAAATAGGTTGGATCTTAATAAATAGGTAATAAATAGGGTAAAATCATACGACTAGGAAAACAATGGTTAGAGAGACTTTGACTTAAGATTCTCTAGGTTAGCACCGACAAAGTGCACATCGACATTCTTTGCTATTCCACTTCCTATTGTCATTTTGTGGCTGATCACTGGTTATCTATTTGTCTATCGTCTCCCTAACAATTGGCATTTCAAATGCTTACCTCTTGAGATCCCAAATATATCAAGACTCTCTGTCTTTTCTGTAATGCCCTCTGATAAAGATTTTCACTGATTTCACGAGAGTGCAGCTCGTCTAATTCCTGAGCGGCATGAACCTGCGAGGAAAAGAAAGGATCGTCTTATTGAAATAATTTTTAGCCTCATATACTAATAAATCATGGAACTATTAGTTCTTTCTCCATTCGCTGTGATTCCAAACTTATGTACAGGTCACAGGTGGCCTCGAGGCCACACACGGGGCCGCCCTCGGGGCCGACCTCGAAGACGAGGCCAGTGTCGAGACCTCCAACACTGGCTCAAGGACACCCAAGAATGAGGCATGGCCAAGGATTTGGCATTCGAGACCGAGCCAAGACTGAGACCACCAAATTATGGCCCCCGGAGACCTCCAATATTCTCATTGGGCTTTAAAAGAGGCTGAGACGGAATAATCCATGTAAAATTCCACAACCTACCAGTTAGCATGTTGTAATCCCCATATGAAGAAAAATCTATTTAAATAAGTACTTACATAAAGTTGTACCATCGAGAGGAGAAGACAAAAGCACAAGAAAATCTTCATGATGTCAACTGTTGTACGACTCGCAACTGAATGGAACTAAAGTGGGAAGGACCAGCTAATTAATTGATAGGCCCTATAATCATTTCCATTGTTCCATTCAGTTATACTTAGTTACTTACAAAGATGTACTTCCTGAAATATTAGGCTACAGCATCCCTGAGTCGCCCCTCAATCGCATTTGTTCATCGATTTTTTTAACTCTATACAATTGACGATCAGACGATGATTATTGTCGGGAACTTAATATCTCATTGTACCTTAAATTCAATGTAGTATTAAATGTGCAGCAGTCAACCTGATGCAATACTGTCCTACCCATTGCAGAATCGTTACAGCCAGGAAATTTGATATGCCAAAAGAGTGGACTGTTGCACTGTGAAAATGGCACTTCATGACTCACGATAGCTGATGAATTGTCATCTTCTCTACATTCAGCATGAGAAACATAGAGGCTGTTTGATTAGTCATGATCAGGAGAAGGCCATTTGATGTCATAACTGATTTTAGAGTGAAAATCAGATAATCTTTTTTGTTTGCTTTCATCAACAAGCGGGATTACTCTCCTGAAATCAAATTAACATTGAAAGTATTGGGTATGATCATGACAAATCATCAGCATGATGAGACACAAAGTGCCATTTTCACAGTGCAACAGTCCACTTTTTTTGCATATCAAAGTGACTGGTTGTAATTACAGCCAGTCAATTTGTTAAAACTACATGGTCTTGTGAATTTCGTACGTAAATTCGTTGTTTTCACGTACGAAATACGTACGAAAATGTACGTACGTAAATGTACGTACGTAAAACATACGTACATTTTCGTCCGGATTTCAAACGTGTTAAGTTGGTTTTAGGGCTTTGTCGCGACATATTTGCTGCATTTTTTTTAGGTATGCTGATGCAAGGTCTAAACTTAAACCATTTGTGATAACCATATTGCACTAAAATGGCCAAAGTAACTGAAAAGTACCTGTGTGACATTTTTATGAATTCGTACGAAATTCGTACGAAAATGTACGTATGTAATACGGATCGGCTCTTTTTTGTGAGTTTCGTACGTAGAATTTACGTACGTAATTCGTACGCTGCACAATTGCTAGTGTAACATGATAAGTCGATTCTATTTAAAATTGAACTTGCAGTAATAGATCATAAACTGATAGATTTTTTAACATTTCCAATCAACAGAATTGCACGTTTTTCATAATTAATTGAGTTTAATTGATTATAAAGCCTTAAATTACTTAGAGCTCTTTGTAGATTAGCGGTCGACTAGAAAAACTAATTTTCTGGGGTTTTTTTCAGTTTGCAAACTCGCTTTTCCGCATCATTGACAGTTTTCTGTTGGTCTCCTAATCTTATTTGATGAAGTACCTCAAGTAATTTAATTAGTTTGTTTATTATCACCTATGCTGCTAGATACGATCAGCACTGAATAACTGATTAACCATAACTGACACAAACAATACATTTTTAAACCAGCGACATCACACGACCAAGTTACAAGTTACTTTTGAAACTGTTTGGGCCACTAATCTGCAAACAGCTCTAAGGAGAGCTCTATGTCGCTTGATTTGCTACCAAAACAACGGTTTTCCACTGCATGAAAAAGTATTTGATTACAGCTTTAAAGGAATCTATCTTCATATATTTATCTCAGAATGACAGTTAAGTAGATTTTTAGAATATTGATATTACTCTGATGTTTCTTTTGGACATTATTTTAATCTGGCGACATACTGGCTTTAAGGGGGAAGATTAGACTATTTCTCTATGAAATGTGCATTGATGATTCATGATAGTTGACGAAGTGTCGTGGAACTTTTAGCATGGGAACCACAGAGATAACTTGATGGGTCATATTCAACATGATTTGTCATGAATCAATTTCATAAGCATGGTTTGTCAGACACCCAAACATGCTACATAATGCTCCTGAAATAAAAGTGCCATCAAAACTAATTAATGCTTTGATCTGACAAATCACCATCATGATGTAGTCGAGGCCAGGACATCCGAGGCCGGTACACCCGAGTCGGGATATCCGAGGCCGTAACATCCGAGGCCGGGACATCCGAGGCCGAGACTGAGCATTAGCCTCCGAGACCGAGGCCAAAATCTGGCCTGGAGGCTGGGCTCGAGGACAAGGCCGGTACCGAGGACTCCCAATACTGGCACCTAAGACGGATGCAATAGGATTTGGCATCCAATACCGAGCCAAAGCCAGGCCATCAAAATATGGTCCCAAGGCCAGCCTCGAGAGCTCCAACACTGTTTGGCTGCCTCAAATCTATGTTACTCCGTCTTTTCATAAAAGACTAAATGTGTGGGAAAAAAAACTGGAAATATAGGTGCATGAAATGGAAACTTTCCGCATTTATTCTGCCATGAATTTGATAAGATATGACATATTTAATTGAGCCGTAACGATGAAGGGCCACCGTAAAATATGAACTTTGAGTCAGCTCAAATAATCGAGTGAGATGGTTGCACAATTCCTTTAAGCTGACATAGCTTGTTGTTATTAGTTATGACAACAGAAAGAGTGTCATAACTCAAAACAGCAAGCTATCATAGCTTAAACAAATTGTGCAACTCAAAATTTCAAATTTTACAGTGGGGGTTATTTTTTCAGGAAGTTCATGGAAAATCAAAAAAGTGAATTAAACATTGGATAAGGGATAAAAGTTATCAATTTCATGACTGTGCACATTGAAAATATGAATAATACACTCCTGCTCATAAATATGGAATACTTTTTTGGAAAAAAGTGTCAAATAAAAGTAAATTTCAGAGTGTGAATGTTAGCAAGGTCCATTGCAAAGGTCAAGTCATCTTCTCTAATCACTCTTTGAAAGCCTCAATTACATTTTTTGCAAGAATTTTTAATTTTTGGTTGGATGAGCCTCACCCAAAAAACACCCTGAATTTCCATATTTTGTGCTGCTGTAACTTTTCCCGGGGTTAACGCTGCAGCATGCATTTTAAACGACAGCATGTTCTTCCCTTTAGAAGTCATTGCAAGTAATTGCTTTTGAATCAGACCATTATGTGCTCCAGCAGAAGTTGCTAAAGTTGTCTATTTAAATGGAGAATGTTGAAGTCTTCCATATTTATGAGCAACCATGTATAATTGGAACAATGTAACAGAATAAAGACAATAATAACTGGGAACTAAAAACACCTTTGACGAGAAACTACTATTGAGACAGGTACCATTGGTTATCTTTTTGTCTATCATTTCCCTAATAATTGGCAATTCAGGTGCTTACCTCTTGAGATCCCAAATATATCAAGACTCTCTGCCTTTTCTGTAATGCCCTCTGATAAAGATTTTCACTGATTTCATGAGAGTTCAGCTCGTCTAATTCCTGAGCAGCATGAACCTGTGAGTGAAAAGAAAGGATTGTGCTATTGAAATGATTTTTAGCCTCATATACTAATAAATCATGGAACTATTAGTTCTTTCTCCATTCGCTGCAATTAAAAACTCATGTACAGGTGACAGAGGGCCTTGAGGCCACCCTCGGGGCCGACCTCGAAGATGAGGCCAGTCTCGAGGCCTCCAACACTGGCTCAAGGACACCCGAGAATGAGGCATGGCCAAGGATTTGGCATTCGAGACCGAGCCAAGACTGAGACCACCAAATTATGGCCCCCGGAGACCTCCAATTTACTCTCATTGGGCTTTAAAAGAGGCTGAGACGGAATAATCCATGTAAAATTCCACAACCTACCAGTTAGCATGTTGTAATCCCATATGAAGAAAAATCTATTTAAATAAGTACTTACATAAAGTTGTACCATCGAGAGGAGAAGACAAAAGCACAAGAAAATCTTCATGATGTTAACTGTCGTGCGACTCGCAACTGAATGGAACTAAAGTGGGAAGGACCAGCTAATTAATTGATAGGCCCTATAATCATTTCCATTGTTCCATTCAGTTATACTTAGTTACTTACAAAGATGTACTTCCTGAAATATTAGGCTACAGCATCCCTGAGTCGCCCCTCAATCGCATTTGTTCATCGATTTTTTTAACTCTATACAATTGACGATCAGACGATGATTATTGTCGGGAACTTAATATCTCATTGTACCTTAAATTCAATGTAGTATTAAAATGTGCTCAAATCAACCTGATGCAATACTGTCCTACCCATTGCAGAATCGTTACAGCCAGGAAATTTGATATGCAAAAAGAGTGGACTGTTGCACTGTGAAAATGGCACTTCATGACTCACGATAGCTGATGAATTGTCATTTTCTCTACATTCAGCATGAGAAACATAGAGGCTGTTTGAATAGTCATGATCAGGAGAAGGCCATTTGATATTTTATAACTGATTTTAGAGTAAAAATCAGATGCATAATCTTTTTTGTTTGCTTTCATCAACAAGCGGGATTACTCTCCTGAAATCAAATCAACATTGAAAGTATTGGGTATGATCATGACAAATCATCAGCATGAAGACACACAAAGTGCCATTTTCACAGTGCAACAGTCCATTTTGCATATCAAAGTGACTGGTTGTAATTACAGCCAGTCAATTTGTTAAAACTAACATGATAAGTCGATTCTATGTAAAATTGAACTTGCAGTAATAGATCATAAACTGATAGATTTTTTAACATTTCCAATCAACAGAATTGGACGTTTTTCATAACTATTTGAGTTTAATTGTAGGGGGGGGGATGATAATCCTGAAAATCTGCGGGGACGCCTTCAAAAGTTGCTCATTGCCAGCAGAATCAAGAAAAATTTTACCAAATTGAATTTCATGGCTTATTCTGCCTGCAACTGGCCGCGTCTTTTCAAATGTCAAAAATCGTATTTTCCATCAGAAGTTGAAAGGTATTGATTTTAAGTCATATAAATGTATTGACATTGAATAGGAAATTGGGCATTCCGAACATTTTGGTGTATATTTCAACTTTCTAGGTGCAGTGATTCTTGAGATATGGCCATTTAGGGTGCACTTTCAAAGAAGTTTCATGAAAATTACAAAGCATCAAGTGTTGTTCAAATCTAAGAATGACAAGAGTTTGTTGAATAATCATGTGGATATATATATTGAAACTTCATCAAGAAACAGAACAATACTCTAGATGTTGAATTGCAAATAATTATCAATCATAATGACTTGAAAGTACTGATTTTAAATCATATAAATGTCATGACACTGAATGGATAATTTGGCATTCCGAACATTTTGGTGTATATTTCAACTTTCTAGGTGCAGTGGTTCTTGAGACAATGGGTTAAATTATGACTGGGAATGGGTGTAGTGCTGGGTGATTTTGCTCTGGCTTGGATGATTTGTCATTAGGTATGACAGATCCAAAATAAGCAGTCAATCACTGGGAGTTATAGAAAAGGTAGCTTGAGGAGTATTTTTAGCATTAATCACAAGATTTTTAATTTGCTTCAGATTTATATCAATTCATTCCCACAATATGCCCCCAGAGTGGCATGGCTCTGAATGGCAGATGCATATAAAATGCAATAATTTTGTTAAGATAAATTATACTGCAAATCGATGAAAATCAAAATGAATGCTTTTCCAATATTCATGGCATTCATTGTAAACCACTACATGGGATTCACAGTGACAAATATTAGGTCTGGGAATGGGTGCAGTGCTTGGTGATTTTGCTCTGGCTTGGATAATTTGCAATTAGGTATTTCAGAGCCAAATTTTGATCAACATTATGAATTTTATGATAGTGTCACCGTTACTGCTGACTTTATTTTTTCCCAAAAAAACTTGTCAGATATTATCTAGATCAATGATTCTGATGGTTTTGTTCCCTTCTACACTTACAAGTCTTAATATAGACTTTTATTTGACAGTATAATATCACATAGATACATAATATATGATTGTGATTACCATTTTGCAAATAGTTACAAAATATTGTGGCAGACCTTCACTCGCTTATCTCACACAAAGATATCATACATTTTGTTAATGTTACATTATACCTGTTAAGTAGGCCAATTTTCACAGTGAAAAAAGATTGCCTGTTATCAAACAACAGTTGTGAACCAGACAATTGAGTTGTTCAATTTTTTGTGTGCCCTATAAAGGATTTGGGCACTTACATGAATAAATACCATTTCCAAATGGACCTGGATTAATTTTCCAATATTGACATTTTTTTATTTTGTTGCACTTCTACTTCAGAATCTACAGATTCATCCTAGCCATGCATGTTCCAATTTTTTTGCTCCATAACGAATGATTTTTCTGCAAATTTTCAGCTATTATGTAGATACTCCTCTAAAATTCAATTCCAACTTGTCAATGTCAGTACAATTTGTGAATTTTTTTTACTTCTCAGAAGCACAGACAAATAAATAATGCACACACGGTTATCAGGACTGCCACCTTGCCATGCATGCATGCTACAAGAGAACTTTAACTTCAGGGTTTAGTAATTTATTTGCAGCACTTTTGCAATTCATTATTTACCAATTAGAAATATTTAAGTGTACATTATTCATAAATAACAGACATTCATTAAAGTACAATATTACTATAATATCCTAATTTAGCTCGATTATTTCAGTTAGATCCTTGTGCGATTAGCAAATCAGTAAAACATTCATATGAATTTACTAAGGCTTGATTTAACAGCATTCTACAGTCTACACAATGTCATTGATTCTAGACAATGACTAGTCATAATTTATGCCATTATTTCCACACTATGTCTTTGATAGTTCCGTAATCATTATACTTCAAAAGAATAGAATAAATATTTAACTGATCTTTGGGGTTGTCACAGACCGTAAGTGTTGGTATGCAAATGAAAGCTCTTTTTGCACTCTGTTTAATGGTGTTATTTCCAACTCCCTATCTTTTAATATGTTAAAATTAACAAATATCACAAATAGGCGAAAGTGTACAAAAACATTGTTTTTCCTGTCATACAAAAGTGCCCGTAGCAGCTAGTAGCAGGTCCGAAATCCAGAATTTCAGTATGAATAGACTTCTAAAACAATAAAGATTGATTTGAAGGCGTCCTTGCATGGGCCAGCGAAAAAGCCACTTTATCATCCCCTCCTATTAATCGATTATAAAGCCTTAAATTACTTTGAGCTCTTTGTAGATTAGCGGTCGACTAGAAAAACTAATTTTCTGGGGTTTTTTTCAGTTTGCAAACTCGCTTTGCCGCATCATTGACAGTTTTCTGTTGGTCTCCTAATCTTATTTGATGAAGTACCTCAAGTAATTTAATTAGTTTGTTTATTATCACCTATGCTGCTAGATACGATCAGCACTGAATAACTGATTAACCATAACTGACACAAACAATACATTTTTAAGCCAGCGACATCACACGACCAAGTTGCAAGTTACTTTTGAAACTGTTTGGGCCACTAATCTGCAAACAGCTCTAAGGAGAGCTCTATGTTGCTTGATTTGCTACCAAAACAACGGTTTTCCACTGCATGAAAAAGTATTTGATTACAGTTTTAAAGGAATTTATCTTCATGTATTTATCTCAGAATGACAGTTAAGTAAATTTGGCAGGTAGAATAGGTCTGATGTTTCTTTTGGACATTATTTTAATCTGGCGACATACTAGCTTTAAGGGGGAAGATTAGACTAGGGTAAGGTGGGGGAAATCCGCCCCGGGGTAATTCCTGCCCCAATGATTAAAATCAGCAACAAGTAGATTAAAAACAGTAGCAAACAAACAAACATATGATTAGGGTCATTTTGTAAGATAGTTTAAAAATCAATTTGACCTTGTTTTTCTTTTGTGCAGATACAGTTTAATCCTCAAGTTACATATGCATGTTCATCACAGTATCAAAAATTAATTAAACCATTAAAGAGCCGGATTTGCCCCGTGAATAGAAGGGGGCCGGATTTCCCCCACCTTACCCTATTTCTCTATGAAATGTGCATTGATGATCATGATAGTTGACGAAGTGTCGTGGAACTTTTAGCATGGGAACCACAGAGATAACTTGATGTGTCATGAATCAATTTCATAAGCAAGGTTTGTCAGACACCCAAACATGCTACATAATGCTCCTTAAATGAAAGTGCCATCAAAAGTTACTTCATGAATTTGCATATAAACAGATCTCAGATAATATCTTGTTACTTTTGCTAATTTAGAGATTAACGAAAGCAGATTAGTTTTTTTTTTTTTGGTTTTTTTTCTTGAATAATTTCTTTCCTGGTTGATGCCCTGCAGGAAGCTGAACCTGAAATAGACTTTTTGGAGACTAGAGAAATCATCAAGGATGATAACTTTGAAAGGAGTGTCCAATTCCTTCCTAAGTCGGTAAGACAATACATGATATTGACTACTTGAAACAATTGAGTTCCCATAGCCTAATGGTTAGAGAGCTCGACTGTGAATCCAATGGTACTTGAGGACACGGGTTCGAAGCCCGGTCCAGGAACTTGATGGCAGTGAGTTGGTTGTGGCTATGACTGGGGAGGGTGGCCACTTGTGTAGGCAGGAGTTCACCCTCCTGTCATGTGTGAGCAGCAACACATCTAGCGTCCAAAGGGAAAACCTAGTAAGGCACATTTAGGAGTTTCTGAGAAAATTGACTTTTAAATTCCAGTCCTTGCAGTGAGAGATGGACTTACTGGGATTTTCCAGTGTCATTCTGGGGTAGCGGGCCACCTCTTGAAAATCTAAACTTAATGAATTTATAGAAACATGTCTCAGAAGTCCTACTTTGACCTTAACTCAATTTGGCCCAAAATGTGACTTAGGTTTTCCCTTTGGATTCTAGACCTCCAGCCGGACTCCCCTGGACTGGATGATTGGACAAGCAATTGGAAATGAATACCACAACAAGGAAAGCTGTCACCAGGAATTTTGCATTTCCATTGTAAACTGCACTAGATTGATCTGGAAGATTATATGTAGCTTTATAAAAATGATCAAATAATAGTACTTATTATATGAAATATTAATTTAAAGATGTAACATTCGCTCTTTTGTTCTTCGAAGGTTACAGCGGGTTACCCAGCTCATCTTGGGCATCCCTTTAACATTTAATTGAAGACAACAAAATGTGAAAGGCATTTTCTTTTGTAGTAAAAACTACTAAATTAAGTCAGTTGTCAGTCTCTGTAACTATTGTATACCGAAAAAGGCAGGCAGGAGAAAATTTGTGACTATTTCTTTCCAAGCTGAAAAATTAGGTTAGTGGAATTCGGCTTGCATGTTTCGACAAAAATTCGCCTAAACTGCCTAGAATGACATGTACAAGGACCTTTTTGTAGGGACCATCTCAAATCCTTGTTGCATACTCCAAATTAGAAAATAATTGACATAGAAGGTCCCTTACTATTGGGGCAAAAATAACCAGCCAAGCGCTATTTGTCATCAATTTATGTGTACTGCAGTGGTGTTCTACTTGAGGGTTCAAAAATATTAAAAGACAACGTTGGCTACTTTATTGCAGCATTAAAAACACTTTTTTTTCTAAATTGTAAGTACTCTCAGTCACGCACTGCAGGCACGAAATTCTTGGTGAGCTTTCCACAATGATACAGCTCAGAGCAACCTTAGAATGGCGCCCATGGGCAGAGATTAGAGGAACATTGCCCAAGGTTCCCATGCCGTAGCATTCTCCAGTTGGTGACTACCATATGATGATGATTGATGAGAAGAATAGGAGTCTGGCACATACCCTATTAATTCAGGGATACCCAGGGTCTTTCAGTTGCCCCTGCACAGAACACTGGATACAACCCACCTCCATTTAATTTACACCGACTCCTGGTTGCAGTACACTGGATACAACCCACCTCCATTTAATTTACACCGACTCCTGGTTGCAGTCATTTGGTTAGATGTTACAGTTGTGTTGTATATATTGTGATCTGGACTATGTATTTCGGACCTTTGGATTATACAATAAAGCATCTATGTCTAACCACTCAGCCAAACAAGTTTGTCAGTCAATTCGCTAAAGTTCTAATAATATACCAAAATTGGTATCTAGGCTTGTCCCATATTTTATCCACCTTTTGATTTGTTAAACAACCATTAATTATTGATATTTTCAAAAACCAGTTTCATTTGTACAAGAAAAAATCAGTATCGGTTTTTTTGTTTTGTTCACGCGTCAAATGACATAGAATTGTATTGTAGAAATTATGTTGACAAAACATTGTGAAGCAACATCAGAGATATGATGTTAGCATTCGCAGTAGTGGCGACGTTTTTACAACATTGTGAGGCAATGTCAAGGGTTTGAAGTTAGCTTGCGACATTGTGAAAATGTTGTAAAAAACCCCGATGTCGTCTTCACGTTGTGGCAACATAATCTCTACCATACATATCTACGTGACCAACAGACCAGCCCTCCACTAATTTTCAACGTTGTGTTTACGTCGTGTGCCCCTTGGGAACATGGAAGTTTCCCACAAGTTCAAGGCTGTAATGACTCTAATTAGTTTGATAACATATGACTCATTTTATTGAGTAGTTTAGGGATTCTGGGGGCTTTTTTTCTCAGGAAGTTCATGGAATTCAATAAGTGAATTAAAAATTTGATAAGAGGTATAATATTTTCAATTTCATCATTGGGTATATTCAATTATTTTGGTTGCCAGTCTAGAAGCATTGACATCATGAAGATTTATTCATGCATTTGTGTTCTTGTCATTGTGGCACAACTCTATGTAAGTATGTTTCGATTACTTGTTTATCTATTGCTTTAGATTTGCTAGTATTTATTGCAGAAGACATGCAGCGTCAGAGGGACTCTTGAAATTGCATTGTTTGTATTGTCCAAAATGTTTACTGATTTGTTACATAACATTTTATAAACATTGGTGATTTTCCATAATTTTAACTGGTTCGTCAGTTAACTTTTCATAAACATTGGTTTGTGTTTATGTCCAAAAACACCAATTTATAACCAATTTATCAGTTTGTGTGATTAATTATCAAAACAAGTTGTGTCACTATGTTTTGTTTCTCCCATTATCACTTTATAACTAAGAGAGTCACCGAAAACTAAGAAGTATTAACAAACATTTTGTTAGCCAGTGTTATTTTTATTTATCTGTTGCACTGTATGATTCCCGTGGTATGAAAGAAAAGAATTTAGTTTCAAGTTCACTCTGCCATATCTAGCTCATTTGCATGCGGCTTATGCTAAGATCTCACGGCACGTTACGGAGAACTTTAGGCGTCAGCGGGATGGTATTTCCTGGAAATTTGGATGAATTTGGGTGATCCGCCGTCGACTTTTCACATCCCCCAGGGGTAGTTTTTGTTCCCCTCAGGGGTTCCTAGAAATGGAAAAACTGCGCCGTGGATGTCAAAAAAGATTCAACAGGTTCAAACTTTTTTTTCATGACGGCAGAACAGAGCCCAAAATTTTCTTGATTTTTGGATGTCCGGCGGGGATTTTTTCAGTGAGAACGTCTCAAAAACATATCCGGCAGGATGTTAGGACATCCCCTGCCCCTGAGGCGACCTCTCCTGCCCCTGCGGGGACCTCTCCTGCCCCTGGGGGGACATTTGCAGCCTCGCCGGCAGTTTTTGACATACCGCCAACGGTCTTTTGACATCCCGCCGACGGTCTTTTGACATCCCGCCGACGATCTTTGACATCCCACAGGCATTTAGATCTTGCCCCCCAGGCATTTAGATCTTTCCCAGAGGGATATGATGTTATCCCGCCGATTTACGATCTTATCCCGCCATGATATGCTTTTAATTAATTATATAATAGTTTTATAAACATTGTATGTCGCCGGGATGGTCATTTTTTTCCTAGAATTCAACTGAAGCTACCCCTCAGTGGTAAAAAAGTTCTCCGTAACGTGCTGTGAGATCTTAGCATTAGAAGTGCTCATTTGCATGGCCATTTCATTGAGACTCACTTGAACTGGTGAGAATCACAGTTTTTGACAATGTCCCAGGCTTCAATCACTAACAAGAAATCTGATTTACACACATTTCTCGAAGCCATATTATCCATTTTGATATTCAATATTGGTATGCATAAAATTTATTCTTTTTTGTTTTAGGTTGATGCCCTTCAGGAAGCTGAACCTGAAAGAGATACTGCAGAATACAGAGAAATTCCAGCATTGGCCAACAACTTTGAAAAGAGAGCCTCCAACTGGGTAATAGGCAATAAATATAATATTATTTATGTTGACTTCCTCATAGTCCAGTGTTGTGGTCGAGGCCAGGAAATCTGAGACCAAGATCGAGACCAAAGCTATCAACATGTTGCCTTGAGGCCGGCTTGAGGCCGGCCTTGAGGACGAGGCAATAGAGGGAAAATGAGCGTTCTGGGCCACTTTCACTGTACAGAGAAAGGGTGAAACTTCTTTTGGCAATATCTCAGCAAGTATTAGACCAAGAACAAGCACCTGCACTTGCACAAGCGCACAAGGCCCGATAATACACCAGATGGTGGACTGGGCTTCACAGGAAGAAGAAGAACAGTCTGATAAAAAGCATTAGAAAGCTCTGCTCAAAACAAATAGCATAGGCATATTAGTATTTTATGACTGTATTGATTATGGTTTGAAAAATACTGATCGCTACGAGAACTTTTTAGAAATGATTAAAGCTGGTTGTGGTCACTTAACAGTGATTTGCTGATAATTTAAAGATGGGGAATCTAATTTTATAGGAAAAATATGCTGTTTGTGCAATTATGACAATTCATTATGAATACCAACCTATTGGAGGATATTATACTTTAAAAATCCAAGCAATTTATTTTCATCTGTAGGTGGTGTATTTGCTCTAGCATTGTCTGTGCTGAGAGTCAGCGCTGGGGGGTCTGCTCAAACTGCTCCATCTGGAGCATTGCTTGAACGCTCCAGAGCATTACCCACGCTGCTCCGGACCACTGCTCCGGTTGCTCCGGAGCATGCCCCGACTGCACTGGCCACTCCGACTGCTCTGGAGCATTGCTCTGACTGCTCCGGAGCAACCGGAGCAATGGTAACTGAGTAACATTACATTTCGGGAGGTAAACCAACTCTGGAATACCTGTTGAAATTAATTAAACTTGAATTTCGGGCAGATAGAATTTTATTCCGGCAGGTAAAATTTAGGATCTACCTGCCTGAATGTCCTATGTGACAGAAACACTTTTTGCGCTAAAGTAACAACAATAAATGATGGAGGACGGAATTTTTTTATGTTGATCCTACTGCAATATAAATTAAAACTCCAGTCTGGAACCAGACTGCTTCTTTCCCCATCCCCTTATTTACTACCATAAAAATAGAAATTATTTAAATAGCTGAATGATCCCTTTTATGAAATACATTATGCTACCTAGGGTAATTTTGATTAAGCTGACCTCCCACTTCTGACTGTCCCCCCACCGATGGTGGAGGCTTTTAATCAGAGGGACAGGTACAGTCTGTGAAAACACCTTGCCTGTTCCTGGGAGACACATGTGGCTTTCAGTTCAGAAAAAAATTGAGATCTAATCATGTGTTTGTTAAGGTAATTTTGATAGACAAATTTTGCTAATGTAACACCATGAAACAGACAAATAGGAATTTGCAGTTACATAAGCATTAAAAAAAACTATCGCACCAAGTCGTTTCTATTTTTGGTGATGCATATAGGCAAATAAGACACGTTTTTCAAAAAAATTTTGGAATTTTACGTTTGAAATTGGTATCAAGAACACAGAAAAAAAACATATTTAAAAGTTGCTAATGCAACCTCATTGTCCCGTGACGGAATCGTGTTATGTTAGCAGTCTTTTTTTATTCTCGTTTTTTACAAGAAAAGGTCACATTCGAACATCATTTTTTAACCACAACTTTATTTCCTTGTCTTTTGTTGCTTTTAAGATATCTCACTGCTTAAGGAACCACCGTGTTAAACACATGAGTGCATTCTGTCGCAAAGTTTTAGGGGTAAGATTATTTTCTGATGTATCATACTATTAATTCATGGACTCCTCACGCTACTCCAGCCAAACAACTGATTGCTCAGTTATGAAAACTTTCAAGCAGCTTTTTTACACATGCCCACAAGGTCCTCAGTCGGGTTTGATATGTGGAATTACAGTCAAAGTAATTGAAATGATGTTCTTTATACTCTTTCCCCTCCCATGTCTTCATGAGTGTTTGATAGTAGTAGTAAATAGTGCATAGTCGAGGTTATCACTGACTGTTATTTCCTCTTGCTCAGAAAAGGAAGAATTAGCCAATGTTGAACTTATTTGAGATGTTAAGCAAAACCCAATAATTTATGGCACACATGGACATCCATTGCCATCCAAAGATTGTGATTTCTTGAAAAGTTGATACTGTGGAATAAATTGTTTAACCTGTAGCTTGTATTTTCTAAATAAATTCCTACTAGTATCATGACAAAGACTACTAAATATTACTGATAGTTCTAAACATCAAATATAGAGCTGTTATTTGAAATTCTTTACATTCAAGATTATATACATTTGTTTGCAGAGAAGACTCAACATCCTATACAAGAAATATCCATACTGAAGAACTGTTTCAGAAGAAATCTTGGATTATCAATTTAAACTCAAGTAATTACTGTTAAATGAACTCTGATTTTATATACCAGTCTCTTCGTTCTTTGTTTTGATGTAACAGACAATTCTTGTCTGACTTTACTTAAAATCTTGTTGTTGTTTTTTTTTCTTGTCTGTTCTGTACATATTATTCACCACGGGATATGGGATGTGTGACTTATCACCCGAGAGCTTTAGCCCGAGGTGTGATAAACATATACCAATCCCATGGTGAATAACTGGCTTATACCATGAGACAAATAGTCAAACATGCGTTGATTAGTTCACAACAAAGAATATAGGAATTATCGCCCTGAAATATTGGCATATGATTGGCTAAAAGAGGTGACGAATGGTATAATAATGCCTACTTATTATTCTGCTTTATGTATTAGCTGCTGTCAATGTTCATTCCTGGTTAAAGACAAACACTGTATGATACAGTGCTGCCTGCAAGTAAGTAAAACGCATGATATTGTGCCATTGCATCAATGTTAAACATCCTCAACCAAACTGCTTGTGGAAGCATGAATTCTCATCCGATAAGAGGAAAACATATTGGGTCATAAAGACCAATATGTGAGGCATGTGGAATAACAATGGCAGCCAATTTTCTTTACTGTAGTTGGAGTTAGGTATGAGTTTCCTTTAAATAAATATACATACATACAGACAGTGAAAGTCTATGATTTATAAGTAGGTGAAACACAGGCCCAATATTATTTAATAGGGAAGGGTGGTTCACTTACTTATCAAAGACTTTGGCCCATACCTAACTCCAGCTACAGAAGTGAAAATTGGCTGCTATTGTTATCCCGCATATCAGCCTTTATGACCCAATATGTTCTCCTCTCATCAGATGAGAATTCATGCCTCCACAAGCAGTTTGGTTGAGGATGTTTAGCATTGATGCAATGGCACGATATCATGTGTTTCACTTACTTACAGGTGGCACTGTAAATAAATCTATGGAGTGTGAAAACTTTTGATCTTTCACAGTGTTTCTGATTTGCCTACAAACACAAAAATTTCATCAAGTAGGATTCCCAAGAGATATTAATTTGGCATCTATGAAGTTGTTGGGGATAAGTGTCTGCCCTTTCAAGGTATTCTGTCATAGGGGAATCATGGGGACTGATGGGCCATGGGGACCAATGGGCCACCCTCTTAACTCCACATCAAAAACGTTTGGTTCAATCTAATTTGCATTTTTAGTATTGTTTATCACATTTATACATCCCATATTGATGACTGATCGATAAGTTATAGCAGAAGTATTTAGTGAGCAAAAATAAAATTTTCAGCATCTAAAATTAATTTTTACTTATCCACAAAAGTTTAATATCTCAAATGTGTGCAGACTCGAGGCAATATATTTACTATGATGATTTTACCTATATATTGGTGGCAATTTACACATTTAATTTTTGGCACAAGAACCATTTTTCACCAAAATAGAGGGGTTTAAATTTGGTGAAATCTTTTGGGGACCGATGGGCCACCCAACATGGGGCCCGATGAGCCACTATGTCAAGAGATTCTCTATAGGGGGCGTTCTGGCATGGGGCTTGATATTAAAGTCTATTAGGGGAAAAAGCACAATAGAACTTCAGTTTGCATCTTTAAATGTTAATTTTCGTCTTGAAGGAATGCCCTCAAATTACAGTGATGGATTTGCCTCAGTGATGTCTTGAAACACAATATGATGGAAATTAAAAAATTAATATTCATAAAAATCGCAAATTTTCGATTTAGTTAGTATTTGGGAAATAATAAACATAATAACCATGCTAGACATTGAAGTAATCTAGAGTGTAAATTAAATTTTTACCAAAATTTAACCTAATGAAGGGTTATTGATGAACTGTATTGCTTTGATTCCAGATTTCTCCTACAGGTGGCATACTAGTATAGTGATCAATCAAAAATTTACTTTTTCCCTAAAAATCTAAATAGTCGACAAAAATGATTAATTGATGGAGAAAAAATTAAATTATACTCAGCTTTTAATGTTCATCAACAAATTTGAGGTGTTAGGCAAGATTTTGATGGTCAGGGTGATAGCCAAACTTCTGTATCGACCAAATATCAAATAATTGCTTTCTTCTTAATAACCGATGAACCAATCATTTTGGAATTCTCTGTTCATGTACTGCTAAAATAATTATTGTCTCAATAGATTTAATATAACTACAAAAAAGTAACTAATGACATCGGTGAAAATTTAGCTTTTTTCAAAGTGAAAAATCTGGGCATATCTATGTGCTTTCAATCTAAAAATTATCATATACAATCAGACAGATCAACAAAACATCTTGGAACCAAATTTCGAATTCTTCCTCCACCCTTTGGCAAGTTATTGACATTTATTAAAAATTGTCTGAAAGAGGTGTTCCTATAGTTTTTTAGCAGTGTATGTTTACAAATTCTGGATGTATAAATTGTGTATGGAAGTTTCCCACAGGTTTAAGGCTATAATGAGTTTGATAAGATATATTACATATTTGATTGAGCATTGAGGGGGCAGCGAATTTTTTCTCAGGAAGTTCATGGAATATTCATTGAGTGATAAAAAAATTAAGGGGTAAAGATTAACGTTATCGATTTCATGATTGTGACAAATCACTGCTCATTCAAATGATATGCAAGTCACCTTCCATTTCTAAATCATTCGGTCACTCACTGAGGTTTACTTTGTTTTGCAATAGTAACTGTACTTCAGAAATCCCTACCTTCTTTTGACACATTTTCCACGAGGTATTGATAAATTGCCAGAACTGGGTCATATACTATTTGCCAGGCTCTAGAGGTGGCAGGCATTCCTCAACACACTTGACAGGTGCTGCCACCACACTATGTATCATAAATATAAATATAAAGTACATCAGTTTTCAAAACCCAATCTGACATCTTGCATCAATAAAATTGACTCAATAAATAGATGTCCTTTGCTTTTCAAGTAACAACACAAAACTTTCTCTGTTGAATGCTTATTCTCAAAACAGTTGGACTGCTTCAATGTCATTGCATTTGCAAACAAAATAAATAATTTTCTACACGCTGTACGGTATACTATCTTTCAAAGCCTTAATGCCAATGTATGCTTATCAATTCTGACCACAATGTCCTCCTTCACTGCCATGTGCATAGGGCCACACATCCTGGACAAAATTAGCCCTGGGACCCATGCGTAGCATGGGTCATGGGTCGTTCCCATTCAAAATCTTGAGATTTTGACAGTGTACCAGGAGACTGAGGACGGCAATAAAACTACTGAAAAAGGCTCTACAAAACTTAGGTTTTCATCTACCCAACATATTAATCTACTGACGGCACTATTTTCCAAGGTATTTATTCTTTGTTGGGTAAGGGTAAATCACTCCCAAAGTCAGAGAAATGCTCAAAAATCGTTTGCTTCGGCAATTAGCCTCATTTTGAATTGTGATGTCACCACTGTGATGTCACAGATACTCTGTTATGACGTCACTGTTGCTGTCTTTGACATCACCACCAACGCCAAAATGTTGACCAATCAGAGTCAGCCATTTGTTCAATGTATAAGGGAGAAATTCACTCTTTGGAGTTCAAGAGATGATCAAGCAGATATCACAATGTTTGGGATGATGAAAATAGGTGCCGTCAGTGGCAAATTCTGTCTATTTTCAAAATATATTTTTGTTTTGACATGAATTTAAAACTCACAGAGAAAATTGAAATCTCCCAAACCCTGTCTTTCAGATCTCATGGTTTTCCAATGGGACGATTCATGACCCCTGTCCCACAGGGGTCCAGGGCTAGGACAAAATGGCTCAAATGCCCATTTGCAATGGCTTTTCCAGTAAAAAATAATCCGTATGTGATACACAAGGCCATGAGGCATCGGTAAACTGGAAGTGGTCAAACTTCCAGAAAAATTATGATTGTTCACTCAAAAATAAATTATACACAGGCACTAATTAATTTGGACCAAGAAAAATTAAACTAGCATCCAAGGTCAGGGAATGATTTGACATAGTATATATGAACTATTGCATAAGTAACACACAGAAACCACATCCAAATTCATCCAGTAAATTACGGGAAAAGCCAATTAAAGGTACTACGTTTAAACGAACAGTAATATATTATTACTAGGAAGCTGCCCTGTACAGCTGTAAGATAGAAGCTCCACAGGCAAAATAATGTCCTGCGACACCAAATAGGGCGATCTCCTAAATTATATATGCCTATGTAAATTTTTGTTTAATGAAATAGGCCTATTTTATTTGGCTATAAGAATGAGAATGATCCGTCATAACGAAAATTTATCTGATGAAGAATGAATTGTTCAATATATATTGTATAGTGTTTAGAGTATCATGTGGGTTACACTTAATTGCCTATACAGCTAGTGCTAATTGTTTGGTATTGTTCTTCAAATCAATGAGACATACATATTTAACAATTATTGCTAGAAATCCATAGGCCTAGTTTTAAAATTGTATACAAACACGCTTTCAGCATGGATTTTTCTGCCATTATAATATGGTAAGTCACAGAGATACTGACTTCCTAGTAGCTCCTAGTACCTAGGTATAATTCCCAGGCATGTAGCCTAATAATTTCAACACCATTGGAGTAAGAGAGTGGAACTACCACACAATATTAAGATATTACCATCAAAACTCTCCTTTAAAAAATCTGTAAAATTATTCTTAAAAACTCAAGCCCACTCAATGGCAAATACTGATTTCTTGTTTTATTATATATTATTTGACCATCTAAAATGATCCTTGATAAAAACACTGTATGTCTTTACCATTACTGCCATTCTACCAATTAAAATGGACCGCAATGGAAATAAGTTTTCAACTTTTTTGTGCAATCCAGGGTATTTGTGCTATGTTAAAATATTTACCGAATAAAAATCAATCAATAAAAAAAAATCAATCACAGCTTGAACCGCCTGATTGTCTTCAAGAAGTATCACATCTACATTAAAATTTCTTCCTGCACCTGCATAATTCTGCAAGAAATTCAGCAGTTGTGTAGGAAGCTGCACAATTCTGCAGGGAGCTGTCAAATTATGCAGTTCTGCAGTTTCCTATATATAATGCAGTTCTGACCTTTTCTGCAGGAGTTCCTTGCAGGATTTCATAAAAGCCAGGGAGTGGAATTGACTAGCAAAAACAATTTCAAGTCATTCTTCCCTCCACCTGACTTGCCTTCGTTTGTTAATTCCATAGTGGTGGAGTTTCCTCAGTAACCTTTTATGGGGAACCTTATCGAAAGCTTTTGAGAAATCCAATAAGATGACGTCTGTCTGTTTTTTGTTGTCTATGGACTTTGCTATGTCTTGGATAGTGATGATAAGTTGTGTCTCACAGGATCTATGTTTTCTAAAGCTAACTGACACTCAACATGGCTTTAGGTTATTGTGAATAAAGGAGGTGGAAGAGGCCCTCTTAAATCCGCCTCTAACTTTAAACTTTTATAAATATGGATGGATGGATGGTGGCCCGCTCCGAAAGCTGTGCTGGAGACAAACCTCTGAAAAATGAAATGACTTGTCTATACCCAAGGCTCTACCAAAGATTTTTAAGTGATACATGTATTTCCTGTGACTCCGCTGTCAAAAAACATGGAAAATCAACATATTGTTTTAATGAAGTAGGCCTATAGTTCAATTGCCTTGACAGACAAACCGTGTGATTTACGTTGTGAAGTCACTGTGAATGTGTGAACTTTCAGATTTTAATTCTTCCTGATGAAGGTATTATGATATAAGGAAGTTTGTAGAATTCCAACCCTGGGAATTTGGAATTTGTGTATGTAATTGCTTTGATAAGATTTGTTTTAAATATGAGTAATTTCAAAATAGTTAATTGATATCAAATCAAATAAGCCACAAGCAGATTTTTATTAAAATGCTGTCTGTTGGTCACTTGAACTGTCTGACAGAAATGATCATACTGGCAATTTTTTCTCTGGTAGTAACAGCATCAGTTGACAATGATAAAGAAATCTGGCTTACTGTATACTCCGCATGCACCGCTATCTGTTACAAGACTTCATGGGGGGGGGGGGGGGGCAGGGGGGGGGCGACTGCAAAAACTTTGGGAAACAGTAGATTCAGGAAAAAGAGCTAAAAAATTCGGGCATATGATTAAAAACTGTTGAAAAAATTAATCATTTCAAGGCAATTTCATTCATTTTGTATTTAAAAAATGTAAATCTTGAAATTCGGAGAAATATCGCGTGCGCCTTACGCCTAGCAAGACTTCATCAATAGAAGGGAAATGACGTTAACTCAGCAAAGATAATTGGTAGGCTGTTATGAGTTTGATGTGTGCTCAATACAATTTTTATATCGGCAGTGAGCATGCAGATCCAGGGCATTTTTGTTTTCAGGAAGTTGGAGGAATACTCGTTAAGCAAAATAAAATTTGATTAAGAGTAAAAAGTTATCTATTTCGGTGCACATTCAAATTACATGCCAACTGCGATCCGCTTCATTTGGTCACTCGTCACTTGAGCATCGACATCATGAAGATTTTCTTGTGCATTTGTGCACTTGTTGTTGTGGCACAACTTTATGTAAGTACATGATTACATAATATATACAGTCAGACCAACAAATATTCAGACACTTGCTGTTTTCTCTTTATTTTGAAGCATTTAAAAAGTAAGTGGTGAGACATGCAAGCGAAATCATCCTAGTTATTAACTGTAACCTGCCCAAAAAAAATTAGTTGCAAATTGACGCAAAATCTGATGAAAAGAGCTACATCATGTACTTTCATAATTTCAGGAACCAAAAATTATTCAGACGATTTCAAGAAGTTGTGGAAAGTGAACTATTTACTAATATTTATCTCAAATACTGCTAATAGGGTAATGTTCTTTGAGTCGGACACTTAAATTCTGTACATGTTTAAAAAGTGATATCTTACTTGGCCTATGGGTTATTGATTGTCAACCAGGGCCTCAAATTAATCGTTTTTGCCAAATCTAACAGAAAATTGACAATTAGCACAACACAAGAACTATAACAGTGGTTAAATTTCTGAAAAAAAGAAATGACATAGGGTATCTTTGAGTCGGACAGCTGTGTTGTAAAAACATGACATCAAAGGTATGGGTGCTTTGGAGCCTTCCCTTCAATTAAAAAAAAAAAAAGCTCACATTTGATCACAAAATGGGCTAAGCTTATAAGTAACTGAAGGACATGGAAACTGGAGTCAAATCAATGCCATAGGGCAGCAAAGGATCCTTCAAATCAGACAAAAATTCACTAAAATACACTATTTTATGACAAAAATTCTGATAAATCAGGAATTTTATCCCTGTCTTTAGAGCCGTGAAAAACACACTTTAGTTGTTCATATCATGCTGATATTTTTGGCATAGATAAAGGACATTTTGGGCTACAAATTGGTACCAAATATACTAGTATATGAGCTCTCAATTAGCCTGTGGAGCCCAACAAAAAGTGTCCAACTCAAGGTCACCTTTCCTAAGTGTGGTGACAGCCAAACGAAAAGACACATTGAAAGTAGTATAGGGTTTGATTACGACAAATCATCAGCATGATGACACACGGAGTGCCATTTTCACAGTGCCACAGTCCACTTTAATTCTATATCAAAGTGTTCCGCTGTAAGGAGACTTATCCCTCTTGTTTGTGACAGCCAAACCAAAGGATTATGCATCTGATTTTCACTCTATAATCAGATATGACAAGTCAAATGGCCTTCTCTTGATTATGACTAATCAAACTGCCTCTATGTTTCCCATGTTGAAAGTAGAGAAGATGACACTTCATCAGCTATCATGAATCACAAAGTGCATTTTTCACAGTGAACTGGTCCTCTTTTTTCTATATCAAAGTGAAAGGCTGTAATACATATTTTTAAGGTATTTAAATGAGATTTGTGCTATGTAATTCTGTGCCATAACCAATCACACGAACTAGATTTGTTACGTTTTTCCATCCTTTTAAAGAAACTCATACTATGTCTTGTTGAATTTGCTGTAACAATTTTGTGTGTTTATGCAGTTATGCACCCTCTGCAGCGACAAACAAGTCTTTGAGAGGTCTCCCTTCCCACTTCACTATAATGATTAAAAGCAAATAATTGATTAATATTGTAAATTATATATATATTGGAAAATAAATGAAAATCTGAATCTGAAAAAAATCTGAATCTGCAGTAATTTTTTGTCCTTTATTCCAGGTTGATGCCCTTCAGGAAGATGACCCAAGAATAGGCATTCCGGAATATGAAGAAATGGATTCTGAAAACTACTTTGAAAAGAGATCCGGAGTCCCATTCCTTCCAGGCATTGTAAGACAATATCGGCCGAGCTCATTACACTGACTAATTATAAATCTATTATATATAAAGTATTCAACAAGAATAATTCCTTCCTAACAAAACATGAATATTTCAAAGATATCTTCTCTAATTTTATGACAGCTTACCATGCAGCTTATAGACCTGTACAGTGGTGTCTGGCTTGAAAATCCCTCTGTTGTAAGACCGACTTGTCTTTTGTGACCGCCTTCCTCCCGCACTAACTGTATTTGCATTTTGCACCCTGACGAGAGACCGCATCCACACAAGAGACCGCTTCAAGACCACAGAAGGGGCGGTCTGATAACACAAGGACCACTGTATATTGACATTGTGCCTAGATCTGTATCTGTTGCACCATTGCTTCAATTTGTGCGAGCCGGCACACCAAAAGATGCTCCACCCCCTCTGAAATGATTTCTAATGACACACAAGGAACCTATACTGTAAATATGTTCCAAAAGAAGTCATCAGTTGTCCAGTAAATATGATTGAGAAACTAACTTTCATCAGTCACTTGCAGATTAATCAAACAACTCTGTGTGGATTACAACAGTTGTCTACTGCTCACAAAGCTGCCATTTGGCATGATTAGACTGGTGCTTGCTTGTCAAAGATCATTGGGATCACAAATGTGATGCTTCCTTCAATATACCATTGTTTGAACTGTGATGCATAGTTTACTGTCAGCCCATTGGCTATCTAGCTGTGAAGATGGACAGTAGTCAACTTTCGAAGTGGATAAAAAATTTTCATATATAATTAACACAAAAAAATATGAGTAAATAATCTTACTGCAGTACATGTATGTTAGTGTGATGTCTTGGCAATGTTTTGGCCGACAAAACTTCATGCTTCACTCATTTTTTACCCTTCAAAATGATGATTGTTTGTCAAAAGGTGCAAAATGGTCTGTAACACTAATAAGCAATGGCGACCTTAATTGAAAACAGGTTATCATTTCTTTTGTAACTTTGCAATAAACCAGGCATTGTTTTGTTAACTCAATTGAGCTCAACTTTTGATTTGACGTTCCACATTCACTGTTTTCAAAAATCTGTGGCTTTTCCAATGGATATGAACAATTTCACCCAAGTGGGGGAGCCACCGGCTGGGGCATACCTCATCAAGTGACTGGAGAAAATTTGTTTTTCAATCATATTTAGTAGACAATTGAGGACTTCTTTTTTCAACATTTTCACAGTTAAGGTTCCTTCGGTCCAATTCGACATTGTTTGAGTGACCAAGGCTCTGAAATCACCACTCTCTTTTGGTGCTACAGTGTATTCACTAGTGTGTGACAAGTCGTTTTGCACCTTTCTTCAAACAATCGTGTCTGGTGACCATCAAAGTCACTGAAGCCTAACAATCTCTTTCAAGCACATTACTAAGATGTAAAAGTTAACATTTCATGCAAAAACTATGCAGTAACAACAACTGATATCAGAATTGCTACAAAGTAAATTCTTGATCCACTTCGAAAGTTGACTACTGTAGTTGCAGGGGCTATCCCTGATAATATGCTTACTCTGACACTGGGTTGAAACATGATGCTCAGTTTGGTGGATTCACATAGGCTAGAAGCCGGGGCATCTGACCCATTTTAAAATGACATCACAGCTTGTAGTTATTGACATATATATTGCAATGCTAGCATAGAGTCATATTGTATCTGACATCACAGTTCAACAGCAAAGAAAAGAACTTGAGATTCCACGTAAATATGACAAGGACTGTTAGTTCTTGATTAATTCCCTTCCTTTTTTTTTCGTTTTGCAGTCAAAGGAAAGTACCATGGAATTGTTCAAGACAATGTGCCGCATACCCAAAATGCAGAGAGAAATTGGGAAATTATGCAGTTACTTTTTGCAGGTAGGAATTAAGACTTTCCATTTTAGTAAGCTTTTCAATGGACAATTTACTAAACTGCTCACACTTAAAAACGCACACTTCCAAAAAGGTTAAAAATAGTACTTCCTCTCAAAGTATCAAGATGATGAAAGTTTGCACACTTCTAGAAGTTGCCATCAGGTATATTCAAAATCATTTTCAAATCTCCAAGTGCAGTGCTTTTGTGTCAAATTATTTTGTCGCGGTTACTTCCGAAAACGCAAGTCACAAAATTTCAATATCCTCTGATAATTAATTTCAACAACTAAGCTGTTCCTTCCACAATATTTTTGATAAGCCAGGAAAGTTTACATTTTTACTTGCTTGATGGGTTGGGGAAAAGGGATATTTGACCAAACCACAATTAAACAGGATGAAATTAATAAAATTTGTGTGTCAATAATGACCCGTCCCCTACAGGAGACTTTTGTCAAAATCTTCAAAAGAGGATGTTTTATTCAGATTTTTGAGAGTATTGGTAAGGAATGATTGGCTACATATGTATGTATTTCTACCCTGGGTAAGCAAAAAGCCCCATAATTTAACAGTTTTGGTTCACATGCTTCATTTCCAGATGCTGAGTCGTACATTTTGAGTTTTCAATTCAAAATCTGCTTTATCATTAATTTTTTTTTTCAAAAACTTCTGTGGGGCAGTTTTTGGATGTCCTGTGCCTGTCAAATGAAAATTTCATAAGATTGATCCTATCTAGTATGCCACAAAACCAATATTCCCATTGGTGCATTTTGTGTTGAAGTGCAGTTTGCGACTTTCATTTTCGACAGTAACCACGACGATATAACGTAACACAAAAGTACTGCACTTAGAGATTTGTAAATTTTCGTGAATCTACCTGATGGCAACTTCTACAGTCAGACCAAGAATTATTCAGACGCTTGCTGTTTTGTTATTATTTTAAGGAATTACCAAGTAAACCAATGAAACATCCAATCGAAAACATTCTTGGCATCACATGTAACCTGCACAAAACAAATTTATTGCAAATTGGCAAGAAATTGTGGTGAAAAGAGCTACTTTTGTTACCTCCATGAACCAAAAATTATTCAGATGCTTTAACTAAGTTATAGAAAGTGAACTATTTACTATCATTTGTTAGTATTTTTGTCAAAATAATGTTCATAAACTACCTAAGGACCATTATGACTGCATAGAATGAGAGGTGTGACCATCAATTGAGAAATTAGGATAAATACTGGAGATAAACAGTATGTCCAGTTTATTACATTTTCATGCATGCACTCTTTAACCTCAAACATGCCTTGTATTGATTCAAATTGCTTTAGTTTACTTTAGAATTGTACTCTTAAAACTTTGAGTCACAATATGAAGCATTGGAGGCTGCACACTAAGTTCAGTGCACTTTTGTATTTATTTGTCCAAATTTACCAAAACAAAAAGAAGTTCATGTGGCACCAAAACCTAACAAATTTTCGGAAAGCAAGATTCATTATCTATTTCAAGCTATATTCCATGCATGGTCCGAACAGCAACTCAGTGGGACACTTTTAACGTCATTTGGGAAGGGGGTAAAAATGTAGTTCTTCGGCCTCAATGCTATTCCAATGGAGATTGCTCCACGAAAGCACACTATAGTTGTAGTATGGCACACCACTTGTAAACAACTGGCGTAAATGGGCTATCCTGTGTACGCAATAGAGTGAACAATCTTAGGAAGGCCATGCATTTTTATTTTAAGTGATTTTATGTATTGCAGTGGCTCAATGGGCAAAATTCAGAGAGCGGTTGGAGCCAAAAACAAAACGAAAATACCAAAGTGCATAAAATTTTTTAAGTAAGCCTGTATTTCAATTTTACTTAGATAGAACAGTTAACAATTGTCACTTTATGATATTCTGAAATATTTCCAATTGATATCTGACAGATTTTAGCCCATTAGTGAAGAAAATGTGATAAACTGAATCAGATGTTTATCTCACATATTCATCCAAATTTTCATAACTGATGATCAAACCTGTCATCCAATGTGGCCACAATGATCCCATGGTAGATTATTAGCAATATTTGGGATAAATATTGGTAAATAGTTCAGTTTCTACAACTTTGTAAAAGTGTCTGAATAATTTCTGGTTCCTGATATTGACAAATTAGCTAATTTCATCCGATTTTGAATCAGTTTGCAATAAATTTGTTTTGGACAGGTTACACTTAATACCGAAGATGATTTTGAATGCATGTTTCATAACTTACTTTGTAATTCCTTCAAAATAATAACAAAACCGCAAGTGTCTGAATAATTCTTGGTCTGACTGTAGAAGTGTTCAAACTTTCATCTTGATAATAGAGGAAGTACTATTTTTAACCTTTTTGGAAGTGTGCGTTTTTAAGTGTGAGCAGTTTATTTCAATAAATACATAAACTTTTGATCACGAGTATGAAATACAACAGCATTTCTGCAAGAAATTGATAACTTTGGTAATTTCTGCTGGAACTCATGATGGTCTGTCTGCCATTTTCCTTCTTCTTCTTCTTCTGAATCGATTATCAATCTCAATAAGACACTGCCTTTCATTACTCCAGCTATGCCTGTCCTCTGATAAAATGTTCAATGTCAGTTTGTGTTGGCATGCCCAAATCTGTGATTACTTTTTTCCACTATAGGTGGTTTTTGGTCTTCCTGGGTCTTTCTTAGCTGATGCTCGGCCAGTGATTTTCCAGCTGGTGTTGTTGGATGAAATCTCAGTGTGTGTCCTAGGAATTTTAATCTTATTTCTTTCATGATGTCTCTCAGTGGTCTTGTTCTTGTACGTTTGAATAGATCTGCATTTGAAATGCTGTGCATTCTGGTAACTACTGTCCTTTTCATCGCAAGGAAAATATCATAGCTTTAACCTGTGTCTGTGCTTCAGAGTTCGGTTGAGTGCATATAGAGATTTTTAATTTGTTTCTTTTGAAAAAAGGGAATCTTTTTCTGGGTTTTTGGAACCTTTTTTACATTGTTAAAATCTATATTTCTTAAGAATGAAGGCATATAAGTTTTGCAGCTTCATTTTGCAAACAATAGGCTACAAAAAAAGGATTGTTCATAAAAGTTGTCGGTAAAGTATTTTACCACGGTGCTTTAACTTCCCCATATTGACCCCATGCAAAAGGTAAAAGGGTTGAAATATTGAATGACAAATCTCGTGGGTATACTTACTTTAAAACTACATTTAATACACTTTCTTTTCTTTCTTTTTTTGCAGAAAAGACCAAATCGAAGGGCAGCATCAGAAAATATACTGGATCTTGACTTCTAAATTTTACAAGTAACTATATGATGAGCGTGATTGTCTCCGAAAGCTCAGCTCAGATGCAATGTGATTTATCATAATTTGTAATTAATAAACAGTTTCTCCCAACCTGTTTTGAAGTGTTTTCCTCAGCATTGTTCTATCTGATGACAGCTGGTCAATTTTGTCATGTGGAAATAGTGAACTTTTGCATTTCTAAATATTCACTTATTGATATGAGAATACAAAATACAATGTAATTACCTAGGGAAGAAAAAATTTAATAATACACATTCCCCCTGCTGGGAAATCACACAATTTCATCAGCTATCATGATTCAGCATGTTCAGAAAGTGCTCATTTGATTGAAAAAGTGTGAATTATTCCCCATAAGAAATTGACCAGCTGGAAAGAAAGTAACACAACCACTCAAAATGATTTGACATATTTTTAATACGATAGTAACAGGCAGCCTAATCAAGCATGTGTTATATACTATACAAATACGGCATGATATGAGTGCAATATGAAAATTTATTTGCACGAGGAAATTCATATTGAACGAGGGCGCAGCCCGAGTTCAATAAGAATTTACGAGTGCAAATAAATTTTCATATTGCACGATAATAAGTGCCGTATTTGTTTTATTACAAGACCACTATGCTTCCAATATAATGTTCCATTCCGAAAAAAAAAAAAAATTTGGAAAATTTTTTTTTTTTCAGTCAAAAAACAAAAATGAAAAAAAAAATTTTTTTGGAAATTTTTTTTTTTTTTATAAAAACTCATATGCACTCTAACCATGCAATATGAAAAAATCTGAAAAAAAAAAATTGTAAAAAAATTTTTTTTGGAAAAATCTCATATTGCACCCGAACCATGCAATATGAGTTTTTATGATGTCGTCATGTGACTGATTTAGGCCAATCAGCATCGCTCTAGCATAGTGGTCATGTAATAAAATCAATTATAATCTATAACATATTCAAGTGGTTTCATTAAAGATATCAATATTTACACAAACTTTAGCAATTCTGCAAATGACATGACAAGTGAGTGTCCATGAGTTTTGTTTTTTGTTAAATAGCAAATTTTTTGCTCATTGTTTTGGCGAAATAAATAGAAATTCAACAGTCGATCCATTATAATATAGTGACTACTGTGTTTTCCTCTCCTTGGTGCATTCATGTAAGATGGCAAAAGGTGCATGATGTTTAGAAGTAGGCGGAATCAACATCTCTCTGCGATCTGTATGCAATTTTCTGAAATGAACCAAATTTAACAGTAAACACAAACAGGAGAATAAACATTTTATTGAATGTGGCAAAATTAAAAATCCTTTTAAAACAGTGCATATATGCTTTTTTTACTCTATGCTAGTATATCAAATACACTTTGAATTTGTATGATTTAATCTTATTGAGGTTTTCTTGCACTGTAGGGGGGGCCGGGACACACTGGGACAAGGGGCACAATGGAACGGGAGACTAAGTCTTTTCTTGCTTCCTGACAAGGTATATGATACCATGTCATAAAATCATGTAAATATTCCAATCCTGATGTGTCTATCCTTTTATCGGCAAATTACAGCCATTTGCAGAAGTTTGGTGAGCAAAAGTTAGCTTTCCTATTACTCAACTTAATTCAAAGGGGTTCAGTTTGAGCCATTCTCTGGACATACCATGAACAACCATGCTTACAAGTATGAGTTTGATACATCGTAATGAACAGTTATAAATTGCTATCCTGATAAACACACTCAGTGGTGCCTGAGAAATTGTATTTTGGCGTAAAAGTCATGTCGGGGCTCATTGGGACTCTCAAAATGGAGCGCATTAGACGGCACTTTATATAGCAGAATGTAGGTGTTCAAGTGAACTGAATAAACCTAAGACAGCACACAATAGGTGTGCAGGCCACAGTGAATTGAGGCATAGTGGATTACCATGCTTTGTGAACAAATTTATAACAAAGTGTGTGACTTACATTGATGACTGCACCCAGGACAGTTTAGGTGAAATGTTTTCTTACGCCTTGCATGTCAGCTCAATACTCAATAGTATTGGTGTTTTCAGCATTGAGTAAAATAATTATTATTAGTAGATGTGCAAAGCATCCCAATGAGCCCCCGTTACCCTACATTTCTGAAGGTCCAATTCACGGATGTTTTACACCAGTTCAGCCAAACTACCGACTGCTGACTTGTCAAAAATTACAAGCAACTTTCCCACACTTCCTATAAGAAACTTAGCCATTACCGGTCCCTCAAACGTTCAGTTTTTTTACCAGTATGCATTATACTATGGAAGTAAGTCATTTCACCGGGACACATTGGGACACTTTTAATGTGTAATAATTTTGCTCAATGCTGAAATATCACCAATACTATTGAGCTTAATTCCAAGGCATAATAAATTAGACGCACCTACGTGTACCCTTTTGCAGCCAGACAGCAAAAATGTGAGTTGTGACCATGACTGTCCCCAATGACATCAATTGAAAAATCACTTTTGCAATACGTGCGCATTAAATTTTACATATATATATAAGAAGTGCATAAGACTATATACAATTCACTAACATCTTGCCGTGCCAATAGTTAATAACTTTAAACAGTTTTAAACATTTAACATAAACTGTCCTGGTTGCGATCATCTATGTAAGCAGCAAACAGTACTTTGTGATAAATTTGTTCACAGAGCATTGTAATCCACCGTGTCTCTATTCACTGTGGCCTGAACACCTATTTTGTGTTGTCCCAGGTCATTCAGTTGACTTCAGTGGCGGATACGGGGGGGGGGGCGCCTAGGGGGCCCGGGCCCCCCCTAGAGCACTGAGATTTATAATGGTATTTTGAAGAAAATAGCGACAACGCGGGCCCGCGAATGCCGAAACATGCCCGGGCCCCCCCTAGATTACCTTGTCTGGATCCGCCACTGGACTTTGACACTTATATTCTGTCGCATAAAGTGTGCCCCAATGTGCCCCATGTTCAGTGTCTCGAGGAGCCCCGATGTGACTTTTGCACCAAAATGCTAATTTCTCAGGCACCAGCGAGTGTGTTTATCAGGACAGTAATTCATAACTGTTTGTTACGATGTATCAAATTCATACAAGCACCGAGAAAGCCTGATTGTTAATGGTTTGTCCAGAGAGTGGTTTGAATTGATCCCCTCTGAATTAAGTTGAGTAGTAGTAAGTATAGTAAAACAAACTTTCTCTCACCATACCTTTGCATGTGGCTGTAAATTGACGATAAAAGGATAGAAACATCAGTATGGGAATTTACAAGATTTGATGGCTCTACCACAATAAAGAAAAATAGAAATTTTTCTCACCCTTCTTATGTTGTTGCAGTGTCTTATGATTTTGCTGTGAAAGACGTCGTGAAGTAAAGCATAATGATCATTGCACCACTGCAGCAGATCGGTTACAGATACGCCCTGAAACAGAACAAGATATTCAGTGTTCGAAATAACGGGGGGGGGATTAAGACTTTTCATTTCGTCATCATTTGCCTGTGAAGGCTTGTCATTGACATGGGTGTAATTTGGTGGGGGACCACATTTTTTACCGAGGGACATGATATGACTGTTCCCCCCCCCCCTACTTTTTTGTGTGAAAACAAAATTTGTTGTCACTGTTGTGGTAATGGACATTGGGCTCAATTTGGTAGGGTTCTGTTCTAAAAGACACGGAGTCATGTCCCCTACCTTTCTGCTTCGGCAGGTTACCATGCCATACAAAAGTTTGTAATTCAATAATATAAAAAAGACTGACGGATTTGGTTATTTGCGAGCTTTCACAGGTCCACCGCACATTTTCCGCAAAAATTAAGCCCTTGGTCATTGAAGAAGGAACCATTCAAGAGAAGTTCACTCACCCTCTTTACTATTGATCTTACAGCCGGGGCACGTTCTAATAAGTATTCTTCCATTTCCCTGGAGTTGAGCCTCTTGGTTTCTGATCCAACCTCCTGTGTGGCTTCAACCTGTGACGATTATACAGTCAGATTGTCATGTTTAAAATTTCAAAACAAACTACAAACCAAATAAATATCAATATTATGTGTAGTGATGAATAAACAGTTTATATAATATAATTATGTGATTTTCCTGGACGTACAGTCGTACACCCCAACAAGGGTAATTGTTTACAAGTGTGCTCTTCCGTTAACTTACATTTGCTTAACATGCTATTTTTGTATCTCTATAGTGTCATTTATTGTGCCTGCGTAAGTTGTAAATAAATATTCATTGATTCATATGATATAATATTAAAGCAAAGAGAATATCACTCAATTCATTCAACCAAGTTATCTGCCATTATATTAAACAATTTACATGCGTGAAGGGATAGAAGATAGAAGACTGTGTTCAGGGCTTTGGAGTCGGAGTCAGGAGTCAGAGGAGTGCTAGAATTTTGGTTGATCTTTTATTTCAGGTGGAATCGGAGTCAGAGACGGAGTCGAAAATTATGTAGGTAACTCCTGACTCCAAAAAAATTATTAAATACATTTTTTCAAAACGCTGTTACGAAAATGTGAAATGTATCCCAAATTTTACACAAAACTTTCCGAACAAGCGTTCCTATGAATATTTAATTTCTCTCTCCTGTTTAACCTTGTAATATTTGTGTGCAATAATGCCGATAAGCTGAGTCTGGAGTCAAAGTCGTAATTCGCAGTCGCTTTTCAGAAAACTGGAGGAGTCGGGAGTCCGAGTCGGGAATCCGAGTCGGTTCAGCTTTAATGACCTCACAAAAAAAGTCCTATCAAATACATTGAAATAAGTTGTCAATTTGTCATTGGGCAACATGTGACCTCATTAGTGAGTGGTATGTCTTGGTCAGTGACTTGGTTCATAACATAGTAACTATAGGATGTCCTCACTGTGTACACGTATTGTTTTAACTATGGCATGGTATAGGGCTATAACTCATTGGAACTATGTCAGGGCAATTCAGTAAATTCAGGGGGGGGGATCTATCGAAAATTCCGGTGGGGGGGTCTATCGGGTTATCGCGTCGCGGAACGCATAGCTCGCGACATAACGCGACTGCGTGCTGATAAAATTAACATGTTAAAATATATTTATTTTGGTCTTGTGGGGGGGGGGGGATGCATCCCCCCCATCCCCTTTTGGTCTGGTGGGGGGGGGATGCATCCCCCCCATCCCCCCTCCTGCGTCCGTCCCTGATTCTGTAAGCACTAATTTTTCGTCTACTGTAAAAAACATGTCTCTTTTCAGCCATGCAACTTGCTGCAACTGCAAATGCATGCCTCTCAGCCAAGATTTGTTTTTTTGATTGATTGATTTGTTTATTTGTTTTTACCACAAATACCACTCATATATACAACAATGCACTTTCACATATTCAAACATTCCATCAGTAAAGTAAAATCATTATAACAATTCAAGTGTATGGTAAGGAGGTGTTCCACTAGTTAAATGTAACAGTTATCGGAACACCCCCTGTGATGAAAGAGTTATGAGAATGGGATATAATACAAGGATGAGCAGTGATGCATGAATAATAATGAAGTAAAAATGGTGCATTATGACATATAATTCTTAATATAAGAGGAAATGTGGGTGCAGTCAAGTTGTGCGATGGAGGTGATTAGTAAAGCAAAATAAATATGTAAACCCTTAAAGTTGAAAGCTATATGAGTATTAAATTAGAATTAAAATAGTAGTAGTCAGTTGCTGCATACATAGCAGCCGGGTTTTTTGATGTGCCACTTGACTGAATTTTCAATCCAGCGTGCGATATTTTATCTCAATAAGTATTTAAATTCATGCAACGAAAAATACCTGCTTTATATGATAATAATAAAACATATATACTTACACACAATAATTGTCCTACAATGACAAGAACACAAAAACACAAGAAAATCCTCATGATGCCAACGGTTGAGCTGCCAGCTGCCAAATAATTCAAAATCATGGTCTTCCCTTCAATTGTGTGGTTAGATACTTTTTTTGTTCAATTTTCAAATTTGAATATATTCAAAGTCTAGTGTTCATTAACTTCCTGGATAAACCGCATCCTCAAACCACAATTAGATGTCGTTCGTTGGTCTGATTTTAACCTCCACATCTCCTATTACACAATGAGCACATGTACAATTTAACATCCTCAAATGTTATTTCAATGTTCATTTGTAACATGTTGTATCGTCAGCTGAAAATAGAACAGGTTTTGGCAAATTATTGAGTAGCATGGGGCATGGACTTCCCATAACATTAATGTCATATTGGTCCCCTGCAACCTCTTTACTGTCAATTATATTTTAAATGCTAAATTATTATACTTTTGAAATAGACTGCATGTCTTACAAATAGTCCAGTAATGATCTTTCAACTCAAATATCAGAGTTACTGACATACATTTTACTCATTTTGTGCACTTATTAGCATGCTGCTTGTAAATAAGTGACATGGGTGATGTTTTGCCATTGGGTAAACGCCATGTAGGCCTATCCAGCTTAACCAAACTGCTTGCGGAAGAATGAATTCTAAGTAGATGAGATGAAAAAATGGGGTTGTAATTGACGTGAAGCACAATATTTGAGTCTCTTTTCTTTGCTGCACTTAGTTACGTGTTGGTTAAAGTCTTTGATAATAAGTGAAACCCAAGGTCAATCTAATTTCAATGGGTAAATTGAATTCCACTTGTCAAAAATCTTAACTGTTGAGCAAAGAAATTTGGCACCCACCTGTATCCTATATGCCTCAAATATCGTCCTTTATAACCATTTGTTGTCTTCTCCTTGATGTGCTTCCTTGCATGCTTGCACAAGCAAATTGTAAAACCTGCTGTGTTACTTTAAAGTCTGAGTGCCCCCTTGATTTGGCCAAAATTTGCAATCCCACATATTAAGAATGAATGATACACATACTTTCATTCCTAAGTCATAGTCAAGCCAGAAAACATCATTCTATGCTGTTACATAAGATTAATCATACCAACTGGATGTGGAGTGGCACGCCGTATTTTGAATTTAGCTGTCAGCTGACTTCACTAGCAGCTAAGCTCTCTCGGCTGCCATGCTGCTGTTTTGTCGTAACGGACATTTTCAGCAGTGTTCAGTTGTTAAAACTTTTCAAGTTGGACTAGAAGAGATACCATTGACCCGAGGTCACTTCACTTGGCAGAAATAATATATTTGATATGTAACCTTGCAGCAGATAGAGAGATTAAATAATTAATTCATATCAAGGGGGCACACTGACTCTAACAGCAGCT
Source organism: Platynereis dumerilii (assembly GCA_026936325.1). Taxonomy (NCBI): domain Eukaryota; kingdom Metazoa; phylum Annelida; class Polychaeta; order Phyllodocida; family Nereididae; genus Platynereis; species Platynereis dumerilii. The sequence continues at coordinate 643,785 of JAPTHN010000143.1, forward strand.
ACCGTAATGAATAATATTTTTATAGAAAAGTACCATTTCACCGCAGAAAACCCTTGTTTTACGGCATGTACTGTTGTTTTAACGGCAAGTGCCGGCAGCTGGGTTTACAGTGCACAGTTTACTTGAAGATGTTTATTATTGACCATACAGCACAATATTACCTATTTTTCTTAATGACAGCCAGCACTGTTTAGATTTTTCTCCAGCTTCGACGTCTTCATTAACTCATATCATGATTTTTAATTTTTTTAAAGATCTGTAAGCCTATTCCAACCTAACAAAACAGTGGAATAAATCAATGAAATGAAATAAGCATGAAGTTTAATTTGTTTAATTAATAATAAGACAGCACCAACAAACAATACAATAACCTGTGAAATAAAATATATACATCCAATTATAATTATTAAAGATATGTGAGCAGCCCCTTACAATAATCATCATAATGTCCATATTTGGGTCAAAATTTGAAAACCTTGAAATTTCAGCTGAAAAAATTTTGAAAATTTTTCATTCCAGAAACGCTATTTAAAGTTTGCGTTGGGTGGGTCAAACAGTCAGCTATCACCGCACTTTCATGTCCAAGGGTCCCAATGCCCCGCTGATCTGTACTGAGGTGATAAACATAGCTGTAATGTTTTTTGACTGTCATTAAAATCACACTTCTAACTAAAAAATCCTGACCACTTAGGGCTAAACAATATATTGCCAATGATTAGGCAAGTTGCTTGCACATCTTGGGCCAAGTTTCAGGTCTCTAGTGCCAATCATTTTTGAGAAACTGGATTTAATCAATTAAAATACCAAATATGTGTGTCATTAGCATCATGCCTATAACTTGAAATCCGTACCACTTAGAGCTGAATAATGTATTACCAACAAATAGGAAAGTGGCTTTTCTGCACACATTGAGCTATATTTCAGGTCTCTATGACCAATAGTCATTGAGATAGAACATGTCCTTCAACCAGAAATTTACAAAAACAAACAAAAACACTCTTTTCATCAATAGTTTGGATTCTGAATAATAAAGATGATCTCCACTACTTCCTCCAGTGTCCAGTGTCTTTACTAAACCATATTTCAGATGCTAGACAATGGTTAAATGTTACTGGCACCCCATATTTGGTTAGTAGTTTCAGAGAAGCATCAAACTTCATACTAAGCATGTCAGATGCAAGGAAAATGCAAAAATGTTATGTAATAGTCTGTTGAAACATTTATTGATAATATATATTCAACTGATTTCAACTCCAGTCACCTGCAACAAAATTTTAGTGACACAAAGGCAATAAGCCATTTTTGACATGATGCTAATGACAGCGTGATGCTAATGACAATTTGAGTTAAAATTTTTGTAGGGACCAGTGGAAAAATGGAAGTTTGGCAATATGTGCATGCAATGACCTTATGAACACCCGACACATGTTCACAGTGATTTTGGTCCAGAAATACGTAGTCAAAATAGAGTAGCAAGACGTTTGCTAATGACAAATTTAGATAGGACAACTGACATGCCAACAGAAATACTCTAACATGTTGGTTTACATATATGATACAGAGCTACAGATAGTTCAGTTATTTTCATGGGTTCTCAGACAACATCAGACACAAGGTTTTCTCACAGAATGTGTGTCCCTTTAATTTTTATTAAGAAACAAATCCGCGTGATGCTAATGACGCAATATTGAAGACATCAACACAACAACCTCCTGCTCTTATACAGAATATTATTTCAGCTATTGGTGACCAGTTTTTTGGAAGACTGACAGTCAAGTCTCGGTGTATGGAAGAGTTTAATTGAATTAGGATCCTGTACCAGTTTTTGTGATACGATCTTTCAAAGAAAATGTTGTTGGAGACAGGCCATTTTTTCAGGGGGGTAGCCACTTCAATGCTATTTTTAGATGGGATAAAAATATTCTGCCGCATATTTGTTGTGTTAAAAGTTTTGCTAATATCCTTGTCTATGACAAATGACAACAAGAGGTCCTCTATTGGTCTTCCTGCCATCATGAATTATTGTTAAACACCGGAGACAAGAATTTCAGACTTATCAAATTTTGACCCATTTACAAAAAGCTCCACAATTCTCTCTGACTTGGTTAAAATCGGTTATCCTTCACTCTAAAAAATTTCGAAACAAAACTGGTTTTTAAAAATAAAAGATGGTTTTTTGAAAAACCAAACTTCCATGCAAAAACCAATACAGATTTTTCAAAAAACCATTTTGGATTTTAAAAACCAGTTTTGTCCCGAAATTTTTTTAGACTGGCGTATCGAGAGGGATAATTACATTGTATTTACTTTCCTACCGAGCTTGCGAAGAGTGAACAGGTGACAATTTTGCTCTTATTTTCTTCCTTTTCTGAATAAAATAAGAGAAATTATGACTACTGAAAGACTCGCTTGTTTGATTGAACTTCGTTTCGAGTTTCGGTTGTAGTGGTACAACCTTTTTGATCGGCATTGTAATATCAATAAGCAAGTAATAGCTGTACAGTGGATTTGATCCTTATATACGTGTACATCATCATCGTTCTGAACAATTTTGCATATTCTCTTTAAACATTTAAACAAAGTTCATTCATTTGTTTACTGATGCAATGTAGATTGATGATTGTCAGAGATTCAGTGGCGTCATTCATTCCAGTTCTCTTCTGTATGGTGTTTTCTGAAACAAGAAGAAACCAAATGAACGGCACTATAAAACCGGCTGCATCACTAAACAGTTCAACAAAAATAAGTCCCCCAATAAAATGTGAATATTTGAAAGACCTCTTCTCCGATTTCTGTGAAAGTTGGCCATTTGTTGGCCTGCATATTGACAGTGTGCGTGTGTAACTGTGTATTTGTAGCTTATTGCTTAATTATTTTTGTTTGAGCTCGCAGACCCTGAGTGCATGTACCCCTATTTTCAAAAATACAAAGTTTTGGCTTTTCCAAAATACCTAAACTTTAAAATTGTCACAAAAGAAGTTCCTAGTTGTCTTCTAAATACGGTTGAGAAACAAATTTTCTCAAGACAAATGATGAAGTCTATCCAGCTGGTGGCTCCCTCACATGGTGAACTTGTTCATATCCGTTGGAAAAGCCTGGGATTTTTGAAAACAGGGATAGGCTTCCTCGAAGGCTGCTGGCTCAACCGGGAATAATGCCACTGTGCTCCAAATACACACATGTAATTTTGATATAAGAAGCTATAATTCAGCCAACTGTCATAAAATCAGCGATGTAATCTTTGAGATGTTCAAGTTTATCCCAAGGGGACTTCCTTTTGTTGAACCGTTTATTACGGCACTTACCATAATGAATAAAAAAAATTGCCATTTTACAGTAAAAAAACTGCTGTTTTTATGACAGGTACTGTTGTTTTAACAGTAACTGCTGTAAAAGTTACATATAGCTGGTTTTACAGTGTGGTGAACGCCTGCAGATTTACGTTAAAATCAAGGTCTCTTCAGAAATTCTGGGGAGTATATCTTAAATTTATATTGACCTTGTTTTTTAAATGTTCTTTTTAAGATATTTGGTAACTTATCAATGTTCTGAGACACAACATTCACTGTGATGATACATTATTTTTCTCATTTTATTTTGCTCCTGCTGTGAGTGTGATCACCAGTTAATTTGATTTAGAAAAATTCTTATTGTGATAATTCTTAATGATAAGTAATTACAGTAGGTTCTAGTATGCCACCTATTGGAGTCTGTTCCTGTTTTCATTCTTTCAGTTTTTTTTTAAAGAGTCATTTTTTTACCTGGAATAGCTTGTTGCACATTCTTCTAATCTCCCATCGGAGCAGTCTACGGTACTTGCACACCTTTTTCAGACTTTCCATTAAATTCTGAAACAGAAGTGCAAAGAAAATTAGAAAATTAAATAACATTACTCAGTTAGTATAGGCAAATCTACTAAATTGGCGACTGGTGGTGGCAGTTTTGCTTGCAAGTGGCATCTCCATTGTGGGAGGAAGGCTCTGAAACTTAATATGACAACTGCCTTGGTTATGCTGTTTCATCTTTGTCATTAAAATTTTGCATACAGTCTATAGATTGTATCTTACGTTGATGAACTTTTGGTGTCTTTCTGAGATGAAGAAATTATAAAGAAACAAGCAGGCTGAGTTTCTGCAGGTCAAAGGTCAATCACCAAAAGTAGGTCACAGGCCAGATACCCTCCAGCAGGTCTTAGTGACAAATACCCTTGTGCAGGTCTCACATGCCAGATACTCTTGTGCAGGTGACAGGCAAAGGGGTAGATACTATCATGGGCAGTCTATCTACAAGCATCTCTTAAAGTGCTTGCATGTTATTTATGTTATACTGTTCATGAGCCTGGAACATCTTGGCACAGAAAAAGTTCCTCTAAATTTATATCGTATACATTTAAGTTTTCGTTAACTTACCCTCTTTACTATTGATCTCACAGCAGGGGAGCGTTCAACCAGGTATTTCATGTCATCTATTTCTCTGGCGTCGAACCTGGCTGCTTCTGATCCAGCTTCCTGTGTGGCCTCCACCTGTGAATAAATTATTATTGACTTAACTTGACAACATATGTAGTTCAACTTTAACCGACTGAAATTTCGTAATGGCCATGCGTCATGCGTCAAATGCATACATGACAGCAAAAATTTCGAATTGAAGCTATATTTTAACCAAAAAGTAATTCAAATCAGATAAGTCAAATTCCACTGAGTTACGTTCAGTGGTATTGTGAATTGCTAAACTTTAACAAGTTTACTTGAAATTTAGTGTCAAGGGGCCGGGGGGCCCTATCTTCAAGTGTTATACTTTCATTTAATATTGTTCCAAATATTTATATTGGAGGGTAGAAATCTGCAACATAAATCCTACATTTTGTGCTCTTGAAAAGCATTTAGTTATTATATATATAAATTTATTAAATTGCTATTTAGATTGTTAGAACGACTTAATCAGTACAGATAATCTAATAATATAAAGTCAAGACATTTTATTTTGGCAGTAAGTTTTTAGCCAATAAAACAATCAATGATTAAGTCTGAGGTTTAATTTTTGGTTTATTAGGGCGAGTACACCATGACCAAGCATGATTTGGATTAAATACATGTCCTCTAATCCCCCAGCCTTATCATACAGGCACTTACAATGCTAAATTGCTGCTATTCTTCAGCACATTTAGAGCTATTTTTAGCCTTCTGTTGTGACGTCATCAGCATTATTGGCTCTATGACATCACTGAAACAATGGTGACGTCACAACAGCAGCAATAGAGGCAGAAGAAGAAAATGGCTCCTGAGCTGTGTTGACAACAATGTTATTCTAGTGGGACTACCTCAAAACCAGGGCTACAACATGCCAATACTTCCAAATGTTTATGAAACTGTTTGGTCAAGGTGTCAGGAACAGGAGGAGACAAATATTTTTGTCAAGAGTAAGGTATGTTTTTAATTATCAGCCAAAAACTTACTGCCACAAAAAAATGACTTGACTATAGTCTATCCATATTTCTAAATGTGTCCTCCTCTCACAATATGTTTGATTGAATTTTGGCCAAAATTAGTAGAGAATTATTCTTCCTGGAAACAAACATACTGTTAATGCCTATAATTAATTCACAATCTGGTGATACTTTGCATATTAGAGTAGGTCGGGGCATGAAGCCGGGGTTGGTCAAGTGGTAGCGTGCTGGACTGCCAATCGCTGGGTCCAGGGTTCGAATCCAGCTCTCGTCGGGTCACCTAGGCCTATGTTGGACAGCTGTTTTAGTGATCCTTCACCTCATTGCCGTGTCCTCCCCCTGTCCTAATTAGCCCACCAAGTGCATAAATACAGGATGTAAAGCCCCAATCATTCTTCCATTCATCTGATTATCCATCCATCCCGTCTACACTCTAAAAAATTTCAGACAAAATCCATGTTGGGTTTTTTGCATTGAAATTTGGTTTTTCAAAAAACCATTTTGAATCTAAAAAAACGATTTTGTCCCCACATTTTTTAGAGTGTACTCCGCTAAAGGTCTTTGCCTGCACGGGATCAAACCCTGGGTAGTCAGTGGACCTACATGAGCAAAATCCTAGCTGGATGTCGTTTGGATGAGACATTAAATTGGCGGTCCCATGTATCAGTGTCTGAAACGGCGTATCTAGAAATGCCCCCCCCCCCCAAATACGTCACTGAGTATCTATGCCTGGCAAGTTAAAAAATTCTCACATGGGGTAAATCAGTGACATGTTGAGTTGTTGACACCTCTCTCTAGCCAGAACTGGACCCTGAGGGCTGCACCTACCATATACAGTCAAACCCGCTCAAGCAGCCACCTCTATCAAGCAGCCACCTGCTGTAAGCAGCCACTTCCAATTCCTCCCAACTGATTTTGCATTGTTTTATTCCTGGATTAAGCAGCCACCTGCTGTCTGTGGTTAAAGGCCAGAGTTTTCAACCCCAAATGGCCACCCTGACCTGTATTAAGCAGCCAGCTAAGCAACCCCCATCTCGTTACATAAGTGCAAACCAGCATCCAATTGCATAACATGATAGGGGCAGCATAGAAACAATTAACAAGATGTGAATTTCATTGTAGCCAGATTACAATAGTACAGTTTCAATGTGCAATTTATCTATTTAAAGTTATTTAATTCGAATCAAATGTTTAAACAACAATTAATTGGTTATAATTTTATTATTCATCGATGTTATGGCCTAAAATATGGCTATTGATTCACAAATTGTTTTCACTATGAATGGAAGATTTCAGCCAGCTCCAAAATCACACCTCCATTAAGCAGCCACCTGCCTTAAGCAGCCACTTTTGTCAATTCCCTTGACTGGCTGCTTAACACAGGTTTGACTGTATATCTATTTAGCTTGACAAATCATATTATATTTAAACCATATACTTACATAGAGTTGTGCCACAATCACAAGAATGCAAAAACACGAGAAAATCTTCATAATGTCAACGTTTGAGCTGCCAGCTGCCAAATAAAAACGGTCTTCTGATAAATTTTGTAATTTGCTATACAACGGAGATCTTCATTCAGACTTTTCCTCAATTTTCCAAAATTCGAATTTATTCAAATCATCATGGTCGTTAACTTCCTGGATAAACCACATCCTCAAGTTTCAATTACATTTCGCTTGTTTGTCGGATTTTAGTTCCCATTTGTTCATTGTTAATAGTACTACACAAAGAACATGGTCCATGAAACACCGAATTGAATGCTAACTGATTTTAATTCTTGATAATGTAATACATGTATTGAATTAAATTTAGGTAGGAGGAACCGGGGCAAATTGGGGCGCTTTTAACGTCGACTAATTTTGCTCAATGTTGAAAGCGCTGAGCAACTCAGAAGTTTGCATGAACATCAGCAATACTGTTGAGTATAAATCAAACACATTATGAATTCGACTGCACCTACCCTTTTGCAGCCTGACAGCGAAATATGAGACGTGATCATGACCATCTCAATGTACCACATCGGGGCAATTAAAAAATCATTTTAACATTCCATGTGCACTAGATATTACACATAACTAGCGCATAAGACTATATACAGTGCATTTACACCTTGTAGTGCCAATAGTTAATAACTTTAAACAGTTTTAAACATTTAACATAAACTGTCCTGGGTGGGGTCATTCAACAGACAGTGCTTTGCGATAAATTTGTTCACAGAGCATTGTAATCCACTGTGTCTCTATTCACTGTGGCCCGAATACCTGTTGTGTGGTGTCTGAGGTCATTCAGTTGACTTGGACACTTTCCCCGAGTTCTGCGTCCCAATGAGCCCCGATTTGACTTTTACACCAAAATGCTGATTTCTCAGGCACCAGTGAGCATGTTTATCAGGATAGCAATACATAACAGTTTGTTACGAAGTATCAAATTCATATAAGCATTGAGAAAGCCTCATTTTTCATGGCTTATCCAGAGTATGGTTTGAATTGAGCCCCTTCTGAATTTACTTTAGTAGTAGGAAAATAAACTTTTCCTCACCATACTTCGGCATGTGGTTGTAATTTGTCAATAAAATGATAGAAGCATCAGGATCGATATTTACAAGGTATGATGGCACTACCATATATCCTATTATACCTTGCCAGGAGCCAAGAAAACCCCACCGTCCCATTTTGCCCCACGTCCCAATGTGCCCCGGTTCCCACCTACCAATTAAAGTACAGATATTGGTGAAATTTTCAATTGTCAATTATACCAAAATGAATATATAAGGAAATAATCAGAATTTGTCATGGGAAAAATCACTAAATATATGTAATTCAAATTAATTGGATATGTTAGAATGATTACAGCTGTTTTAATAATTGTAGACTTTCAGCCTGAATTAGTTTTTTTTATTTCTCGGCCATGTATTCCATATGCAGAAGTGACATCAGAAAATTTATGACTTCACTTATCCCTACAGAATACAATGTATGTATGTCAGGTAAAAAGTTCTTCAGTTGCTGTCACATTTTCAAAAACAGCATGAATTTGAAAGCGACATAATATAGATATTTGTTTTAAAACGATTTGCAATGATAACAATATCTGCCTTGGAACACTGTTTTCAAATTTATGGGAACCCCCTCTTCTTTGGAATCCAGACGGATGCGCTTCCCTGGGTATCACTTATAGTCAAAATACACCAGAGTTTGATAATCAGACAATATCTTGTTTAATGTTTTTCTTAGTATACTTTATCAAATTTCACTTTGGGTTCATACATTGCACCAAATATGCTCTGGGTGTGTTCTTCTTGAATCAATAACATTAGGGGCCGATTTCCAAAAGAGCTAAGACCAGGCTTGGGGATATAACTTGTCTTAAGTAATTTGTTACAAGGAGGTGCTAACAATTTTACTTCGAAATTTATCCTACAGTTTTAATTTTTTAACTACTAAGACCAGGTGACTTGAATTTTGAACTACGAAGACCAGGGCAGATTCCACGAAAAGCAGCAAAATGACTTACCACAAGACATAGTTACATTAGCACAAATAAGGGCAGACATAATTGATTCGTAGCTTCTCAGATTTTCTCAGGGTGCTTTTTCTAGGGATAGCTGGCAGGAAAAAAAAAACTGAAATCTAAATCTTTAAATGTGTCAGACCATTAAATAAAATCATGGGTAAACACTATTTGCTATTGAATTGGTAGATCAGAATAACTAAAAATATGGCCTTGTGCTAATGTAACAACGTTAAATGATGGAGGACGGAATTTGTTTATGCTGATACTACTGCAATATAAATGAAAACACCAGCAGAGTACCACCCCTGGCCTGCTCCTGTGAGACCTGGCTTTCAGTTCAGAAAAAAATTGAGATCAAATCATGTGTTCCTTAACGTAATTTATATAGACAAATTTTGCTAATGTAACACTATGAGATGGACAGATGCGAAATCGCAGTTACATTAGCAATAAAAAAACAGCTACTGCACAGAGCCGTTTATGTTTTTATTAATGTATATATCCAAATAAGACAGATTTTTCAATAAAATTTTTAGAATTTCACGTTCGAAATTTACATAAGTAGCAAGAACACAGAAAAATTCCCGTGTAAAGTTGCTAATGTAACCTCAGTGTCCTGTGACGGAATCGAGTTACATTAGCAGTCTTTTTTATTTTTCATTTTTTTCAAGTTTTATAATGACCAACACAATTAAAAATGGTTCCAAAATAATTTTCAAGATGTGTTTTATCAATCACATATCATTACATTTTCCTGAATTGGTTTTAGCAGATTCCACAGAGTGCCAAGTAAGCACGTCTGATCACCAGTAAGTTTGGTCTTCCAAAATTGTCCTCATGAGGATAAAAAAATATCTTTTTAAGAGCAAAAACTACATATTTTGAGGATTATTTCAATGATATTTATTCATTAGCTCACAGATGTACTGAGTAATAGGTTTACTTGATTCAGGAAGCAACAGAAAGATAACAAAAGGGTTGGAAAGTTTAAGGTACCCTCTGAGAGCACTTTTCATGGAATCTGCCCAAGGTGATCAGACCTGGCATAACTCGGTTGCTGAAATCGGCCCCAAAAGTCTTATCTGCATGAAATTTAACATTACCAGGCATTCACTTGAAATTTAACGCTTTTGCTAGGAGATCTGGCGCGGCTTCCGTTTTAGATAAATGCCTGGAGTAAGACTATTCCAGGATGTTGAATATTTTGAATGCAACATTTTTATAGCGTCCTTTGGGAATTCGAGGTTTCACAGTGTCACTCGTGCCGGGAAGTGAAAGAAGATGTTTTTGCAGCCAGATGGAGCATTGAACACTCATGATTCTACCATCACACCACCTGGTGTCCTGCCATGGAACAAACTTAAATGTCATGTTAAGTATTCAGTTTGATGGAAGACAAGCAACAATAACAATGTCAGGTGGGCTTGCGATTTATGTGGCGGACAATAATTACTGTTCAAGTATTGTAACAATAAGATACAGAGAGCAATGTTGTCTTTTTTTTTAAGTGACAGTCTTCACACTGAGGCTCTTCTACATACACTACTACATAGGACATTAATAAAATTAATCAATCAAGCAACCAAAACAAAGGCAGAGTGTCAATCTGGAGTCTTATGAACTCATTAACCTTCATAAAAATCTGAGTAGGATATAACTTTTTTGGCAGTGACTTATCTTTGTACTGTCAGCTGGAGTTAGATTAGCCAAGCTATAACACAATTCTCCACTAACAACACCAGGGGCACTAAAGTGGCGATAGATATGTGATCCCTCTTTAGCAGTTAAGGTGACTCAACCGTGGTACACTGCACACACTTCTGAGCAGCCTGGTTGCCTAGCAACATAGCGTCACCACTGCTGCAGGCCCTGAAAAAGTTGTGACGTTACCATTTTCTGCTCTCTTTTTTTTAACAGCATGGCAGCCAGTAATTTGCTATTTAAATGAGATCTAATGCAGCTAGAAGCATAATTATTTTTTTATTGAATGCAGTAACTCCTACTCTATGCTAATTCAAAGTTTCAGCTTCTCGTCTTTATCAAAAGAATTTTCTCAACTAATTTCAGTCAACTGTGTCTAAAATTGTCTTTATTTCTTTAAATTGACATTGGCATAGTCATGGTACTACAGTTAAAAAACGACTCGGTGAATTTTTTTTATTTTTGGACATTTGTTTGACAATAACCTGTTTATGATATATGCAAATTAAAAAAAAAATCTGTATGATCGTTTTCCTAAAATTTGATTACTGCCAAAATTGATGCATACAAAATCTGCAATTAATTAGTGTGTTTGTGCCCTTTGAGCTCTTACAGAAAAAAGTATTTTAACCTTTTTCTTCAAATTTGTGGCAAATGTATTGGTTTACATCCATGGGAATACATTTCTGACGTTTTTGTGTGACAAATGCATGTTATGCTTTTTTCTGTGGTACATAACCAAAAACTCAATTTATAACTTTTAAGCAGTCATCAGGCCAAACATGCTGTTACCATGGCAACCAAACGAGTCGGTGAAATTTTTTTATTTTTCATTTTTGGAATGTATGGGTCCCATAGGCTACCTGTGCAAAATTTTAGAAAAATCTGTATGATCAAACTACCACGGTTGAGTCACCTTAAGCGGCATTCCCCAAAATGTAAAGTCAAAATCTTGCAGTAATATTTGGTGTCGCTGCCATGTCATTTTGGTGAGTGGTAAATTATATTTTCATGGTGAATTTATCTGTCATCGCCTGTAGAAGCCTTCGGAGACATGATTTTATTACTCTTACTTCGTAACTTCACCATGATCGTAACTTCTCAGTGATTATGCAATTTCCTGCTAGATGACACCATAAGTGTTAAATTTATTTGCCCTGACACCTGATGGGAATTATGTTAACTAGATTTGAAATGTTCTTTTTTTCTGCAGCATGGTAACATTGGTTGGTTGACATCATACAAATCTGAGTCAAACCCCAAAATTTTTTTTTGGCTTTGACTTATAAATCTTAGTTTCATCGGCAACAGTTAAATTAGCCATTACAACAGAATTTGCACAAAAAAACACTAGAGGCGCCTTAATCGACATGTGCTGCCTCTGTGGCATAATGTGTAGTGTTATTTTCTGTAATGTCAACAAGCGATTTTTGTTGCAATAGTGAATTTAACTTCACCGGTGGCGGAACCATTCAGAGACAATGATTGTATCAAAACAAGTCAAGACAAAAACATTATGAAAAATCATTTATTTGGCTCCAATCAAAATACATTCACCCATGCAATGAATGAACAGAAGAAGATAATGAAAGATTTAACCAAAGAAAATATTGGTCAAGTCTACTTTCTGATAAAGATGATTGTTGCTAATGCAGAAGCCAAATCGTGCTAAAATTCAATAATACTAAAATAAAGTAAAATATGTACCTATGACTAAACAAGTAACAAGAAAATGAACATCTTAATCAACAGAAAAAATGCATAATAATTTGTTATACTCTGCAATGCGGAACCTTCTGAATTCAATGACAGAAGGAGTTGTGTTGTCAAGGTGCTCTGTGACATCATAAGTTTGGGGGATGACGTCATAATCATTTGAAAATTAAATGTCACGTTCAGTATTCAGTTTGATGGAAGACAAGTAACAATAACAATGTCAGGTTGGCTTGCGATTTATGTGGCGGACAATTGCTCAAGTAGTATCGTAACGATAAGATTCAGAGAACAGCGTAAAGTTAAAGTGTCCCGTGTAAACAACAATGGAGACTGCCTGATGCCTGCTGACTTCCGCAGACATCTACAGATGGTCGCAGACATAAACAGACTTCAGCAGACTTTTGCAGACATCTACAGACAGCAATAAACATCTGCAGACGTGCACAGACACCCGCAGACATCAACAGGCATACATTCCAACGTTTACAAAGCCTTGAGGTGCTTCAAAGGGCTGTCTGGCTTGTAGAACACGAAGTTAAGGACCGACGCTCCATTCTGTTTTCCCTGGCCAACGAAGGCCCCGATGTCGGACTTGTAGCCGATGTTCAAGGTCATGTCACCGGTGGCGCCACTCATCTTGAATTCCATGTCTCTGCCGCCAATTTGTGGAGCTTCTGGCAAATCAAAGCTGACGTTACTCAAAGGGAAACGAAGAGAGATTTTCTTCTCTTGGACGGTGCAGGCCCCCAGGAGTGGAAGACGCTGGGCTGCCATTGGCATCTGCATGTACATCGTGGCGATTCCCTCGTAGCCGGCCATGGTGAATTCTGAAAAGATAAGACACGCAAATTAGGGCTATACATATGTATTTTTAATTTCGGGGATTTTAGTGGACACCATTTCAGAATTTCATCATTTATGGACACTCTAAATATATGGCCTGAACTTATGAAGATCTATCTTTTGTCATAATTTGAAAAAGTTAATGTTGTGTCCAGATTAATGACTACCAATGATTAGGTCTGATATACCTTGCAATGGATTGTCTAGACAGCAATCTGGAGCCAATTTAACACCAGCAACCATCATGCAAATTCATTTATTTTAACTGAACCAATGAAAGTCTAAGTTTATTTGCAAAGTAAAAATCTCAACTAGTCGTTCTGGACTATACTCCATATCTTTTGCAGAATCATGAATGTTCATCTAGGTCTTTTGCACCTTATCACTTGATCTATTGATATTGCATTATCAATCATATTCTGTGCAGTTCATCAATAATAAATCATACAATTAGCATAATCAATCACAGGAACCTTATACAGTCATTTACAATACAGGGTTGAGCCTTTGCATTATTAGACTCTTCAGAGGTATTGTAAGGAATTTATAACCATATCGGTTTCTTCCACAAGCAAACATCAATGATGTCATTGATTGTTTTGTCAATAAGAGTGAGAAAGTGATAGTCAGTAATTTGAGACAGAACAGTTTGTCAAAAGGATGTTCAATCATTGTCAGTTATGGACATCGGACAGATATAGTGCATCTTATCCGTCTTTACTTACAGCCGACGAATGACGAGTACCAACATTCAGCTCTGTTGGTGGACATCGACCTCACAAGAAGTCCTATCCAACACATTGAAATACACTGTCAGTTTGTCAATGGGTAGCTTGTGACCTCATTGTTCAATGACTTTTCCTGACAGCAATATAAGCGTAGGACATGACTTCACACTCTAAAAAATGTCGGAACAAAAAACCAACATGGATTTTTTTAAAAATCCATGTTGGTTTTGCATTGAAATTTGGTTTTTCAAAAAACAATTTTGAATCTAAAAAACCAATTTTGTCTGAAATGTTTTAAAGTGCACAAATTGCTTATGAATAATACAGAATAACTTGGAATGGATAGGGACATGCCCTCACAAGACACATTCTGTTGCTTTTCTGTTAGCACTTGTCATTGGTCAACTGTAAGAAAGTCTTGATTATTCTCCCTCCTCAAAAAGCTTGTCTATTTTGCTCTTTTACACTCCTGTTCATAAATATGGAATACTTTTTTGGAAAAAAAGTGTCATATAAAAGTAAATTTCAGAGTGTGAATGAAATCGAGGTCCATTGTAAAGGTCAAGTAATCTTGTCTAATCACTCTTTGAAAGCCTCAACAACATTTTTTGCAAGAATATTTAATTTTGCGTTGAATGCACCTCACCCTAAAAAACCCCCTGAATAACCATATTTCGTGCTGCTGTAACTTTTCCTGGGGTTAACGCTGCAGCGTGCATTTTAAATGACAGCATGTTCTTCCCTTTACTTGTCATTGAAAGTAATTAGCATTGAATCAGACTATCATGCGCTCCAACAGATGTTGCTAAATTCATCAATTTCAATGGAGAATGTTGAAGTATCCCATATTTATGAGCAACGGTGTAAGTTAGCCCTTGAAGATACTTTTGTATTATATGGCAACTATAGGCAATACTCTTATCTACCTTTTCGTGAAGTTTACATCTAAGGCTAAATAACTCCGGCAGCCTGCTCCAAACAGGACTTCATTCTCCTGTTCAAAAAGTGCTGATATCCTGCATTTTTACTGAATTGCTATACCCAGCTGTTTTCTGTAATTCAATCAAAGACCTACTATTTGTGTTTTAATGACTCCTGTAAATATTTATGCTGATTTATCAAGATTATCAAGTGGTGATGGCACCAATATCACTTGGAGATTTCAATTAGGCAATGCAAGTGAGGGATTCTCTTATCTGTTCTGTATGTTTATGTGTTAGATAACTTACTGCAAGTGAAAATTTGCTGATAGAAGGTGTTTGTCAATGAGGTCTCTGATGGTGTAATACTATCCTGCTTAGCACACATTTAGAAATTTATAAGAATAAATTCAGACTCATTTTTGGGCTTACATTTTTTGGGATGCTAGCTCTATGCAACTTGATTGAGAAATAACCATTGCATTGGACAAAAGTCAACAAATAGGAAATAAGTTATTAAAAGTTCATAACCAATCTGTTATGAGAGTGTACCAATAATATAACTAGACACATTGTGTATATATATAGTCTTACATACATACTGTTTGTTCCCTTATAATAATTTCGGCTATATAAGCATAAAAAGTCCACATTTTCCTCTCCAAGCACAAGTTTTCCCATTTTTGTTCAAACCAACCAGAAATATTTCAGGCAAATAGCACACAAATGTCTGGACAGCTCAAGAAAAAGGTGTTTTAGTAGGCTTCCAGTAACACAGTAATTATTTACCTCAATTCCAAGAAAAAAATAAGTTACTAAGTCTGTACTTTTCTGATCTAACTCAGCACTTTGTTGTTTTGCTAACCTTTGCAAAGAATAAGAAAAAGTATGGGGAGAAAATGCAACTCCTTGCATTAATCCTGAACAGCTTTCAGCATCTTTATATATAAGATAATATACACAACTTACTCAAATAATCTGAATTTTTTACCACAGGTCCAGAAACTTATCATCGTTGTTTTGATAGTTATTTTATGACTCTGATAATTTAGACAGTCCCTGAAGTTCTCTATGCTTGCAAGCGAGGATCAAAATTCTGGTTTGAGCACAGGCCTGGTCCTTATGTCACTGTGACCTTATGGTTATAAATCCAATATTTGCCTCTTGTATAGTAAAGGTGCCTCGCTGGAGAAAACCTCAAATCGACAAGACCAGCTTCTGAGGCTCCCCACATCACTATTATGAAGAGGAAACATACATTTATCCTGCCTGGCATGAGTTTTAAATCACAATATTGACTTTTTTTTTAATCGTCTCTTGGACACATCTTCAACATCTTACAATTACTTTTAAAGTGCTCATATGTAATGTGAAAGGGTCAATTAGGAGATCATGTCAAGGTTTACCAATTAATAAGACACTTCACCGTTTGCTTCATGACCTTTGATGCCCCAATTTCTTGGCCCAGATCAGTTAAACCAATGAACTGAGACACAGAGGTCGTACTGGGCTTCTGAGAGGATCAAGGAACTATCAAGTGAGGCACATTTACTATAAGAGGCAAGCATGGGATTGCAACCGTAAGGTCACAGCGACATAGGGCAGATTTCACGAAAAAGTGCTCTCAGAGGGTACCTTAAACTTTCCAACCCTTTTGTTATCTCTCTGTTGCTTCCAGAATCCTGAAGCAATTAAACCTATTACTAAGTACATCTGGGTGAAAGCACAGTAAAGGCCTCAATTGCGTTTTGATAAGATAAAAGTAAATTCAGGGTCCTATAAACCAATTTCTGACATAAAGAAGAAACAGTGCAGTATTTAAGCTTGACCAACAAGTAAATCTGAGAAATTTAGGCATTTTTCATGAGAATACAATTGAAACCATGCTCTGGGCAGACCTTCAAAGTGGGTATCATTTGTTAATTTTAGCATGTAACCAGTGGCCCTTTTTCTGAAGCACCATCTATTGCAGCAATGCTGTAGCCTAATATTTAGTTCACATTCTGCCGGTGACATTATCTGTTTACTGTACCTCCCTGGCCTTCTGTAGGGACCATTGGCTGACTTTTCAATATGATGATTATGGCAGCCATGACGTCCAAAGAAAAGGTCTGCTTGTAACCATATTTTTGCAAATGTACAGTCAGGGGTTCAAAAGGCTGACTGGAGGGTATTTTTATGTAATAATTAGACGAATTTGGTGCTTTTGCCTAGATATGATATTAGTTTAATGAATTCAAGCAAAAAATTTCCAATGGCCACTGATGATTGTAAGATACAAGAACCTTTAATGGCTAAAATAGATGTCCGTCCATTACGTCCACAACTGATTTTTTGGTAATTTAAATGAATTAAAGACCAGCTAACACATCAACTGAGATAGAAATGCATGTCTATCTCTCTCTACCTATGCATGCAACTGAAAAATTAAAAAACACAATGAATTTAACTTATACACTGGACACCAGGCTAAAAAGTGTAAATGTCCGTCCATTACGTCCACAAAAATGTTCAAATTAGTCTGGGGACTGATGTTTGGAGGTCTGGTATGTCACGAATAAAGCAGGTATACCATGTTTAGTGACAAATTTGGATTATTTTAGTCAACGCTGACAAGGCTCAAAAATTTAATTGGTCACAGTTCATGCCAACTGTCCATATCACATCTGCGAAAACTGTTGAAAAGCCAATGGTCCATTTCAGCAAAAAAACCTAGATTTTCATGGAACTTTCATAATGTAGTTCATAGCAGCCCAGCAAATACCTGTCTTGATTTATTAGACAAACATAATTTTGTATTCTACACATTATTAGGTTTAAAGTGATGTACTACACTTGCACTTCTGATGAAAATAATTATTAGGTCATAGGGGCCAAATATTGAGGCGCTTACTGTGCTTTCACCCATCTGTGACCTAACGAATAAATATCAATGAAATAATCCTCAAATATGTTGCTTTTTGCTCTTTAAAGAATATTTTTTTTATCCCTCATGAGGACAAAACTTACTGGTGATCAGATGTGCTTACTTTGGCACTCTGTGGAATCTGCTAAAACCAATTCAGGAAAAAGTAGTGATATGTGATTGATAAAAAACATCTTGAAAATTATTTTGGAACCATTTTTAATTGTATTGGTCATCATAAAACTTGAAAAAAATGAAAAATAAAAAAAGACTGCTAATGTAACTCAATTCCGTCTCAGGACACTGAGGTTACATTAGCAACTTTTACATGGAGATTTTTCTGTGTTCTTGCTACTTATTCCAATTTCAAACATGAAATTCAAAAACTTTATTGAAAAATGTGTCTTATTTGCCTATATACATCACCAAAATCAAAAACGACTTGGTGTGGTAGCTGTTTTTTAATTGCTAATGTAACTGCAATTTCGCGTCTGTCCACTTCATAGTGTTACATTATCAAAATTTGTCTATGTAAATTATGTTCACGAACACATGATTTGATCTCAAATTGTTTCTGAACTGAAAGCCAGGTCTCCCAGGAGCAGGCCTAGGGTGGAACCATGCTGGTGATTTCATTTATATTGCAGTAGGATCTGCATAAAAAATTCCGTCCTCCATTATTTAACATTGTTACATTAGCACAAGGCCATATTTTTAGTTACTCTGATCTACCAATCCAACAGAAAACAGTGTTTACCCATGATTTTATTTAATGGATTGACACAATAAATGATTTAGATTTCAGCTTTTTTTTTGTCCTGCCAACAATCCTTAGAAAAAGCACCCTGAGAAAATCTGAGAAGCTACGAATCATTTATGTCTGGCCTTATCAGACTTGTGCTAATGTAATTTGTGGTAAGGACTTTTGCTGCTTTTCGTGAAATCTGCCGTAGGGATCGGGCTGTTAGATTGAGGTACAAGTATAAGAACTAAATAGCTTCATTCTAGCTGGAGACTGGACATGAAGTTTGTTTGCTTCGTACTCATTTACTTTCGTGACACATTGAATTACCAACGATTTTACATAATATATAGCAGTGTCTGGAAGTGAATTGTTATCTTATCCTTGTCCCTGCTTTGGAATTGAATCCAACTTTTGAAAGACTGGCGAAACCTTCAAGGTTTGCATTTAGCCTGTTTTGCTGATTTAAACTTAAAATAAGATAATATAGGTATATATAATAATAACGTGCTCATCATTGCACTTCATTTCTTCTTTTTTTGTGAAAATAAAAGGATTGTGTGCTGACTGAAGTACATCCAGATTAGTAGAAATGCCTTTGGATCAAGTTCAAAGTTGGCTTATCACCTCATAGAGATCAAAGGGGAAAAAACAAAAAGAAAACCAGGAGCCCATTCTGTCCTATATGCTGTAAATTCACATTGCATTGCCTCAAGTGATACAAGTCAGCAAGGGCAGAATTTCCACTGAAGAATTTTTCGAGCAATTATACATTACCTCTACACTCTAAAAAATTTCAGACAAAATTGGTTTTTTAGATTCAAAATGGTTTTTTGAAAAACCAAATTTCAATGCAAAAAACCAACATGGATTTTTTTTAAAATCCATGTTGGTTTTGCATAACTTTTTTTAATAACTTTTTCTTTACCTTACCATCAAGTAGCAGTACACATTTAGCATAATGTTTAATGGTCATACTGTTTATGTGTAGATACAGAGTGCACCACTGCTGATGTTTATATGCATTCAATCAACAAAGATGTCACCAAAGATAATCATATTCAAGGTATTTTGACACTAGCAAGTACTTCTGGCTCAGTGCCATATTGGAGTGATGAATTATTGCAATCAAGTGATAAAATCAGAAAGTGAGACTGCACTCTAAAAAATTCCAGACAAAATTGGTTTTTTAGATTCAAAATGGTTTTTTGAAAAACCAAATTTCAATGCACAAAACCAAAATGGATTTTTTTAAAAATCCATTTTGGTTTTGCATTGAAATTTGGTTTTTCAAAAAACCATTTTGAATCTAAAAAACCGATTTTGTCCTGACATTTTTTAGAGTGTGCACATAAATTATAACTGAAAAATCTGGTCATTTATGAAATTACATAACAACCTTTAGCTTGGAGGATGGTCATTTGATATCAGAAGAAGTCCCGAACAATGGGTACTCATCATATTGAGTCAATATTATTGACATCAGATTGGCAGAAATAATACATACACACATTTTTTTATGAATCGAACAAGCATTATATCTGTGTTATTCAGGGACAGGATCAAAAGAAAAATAGTATACACAGAATTACATAATAACTATATTTATCCTAGAACAATAAAGCTGAATATCTGGGACGTATAAATATTTACAAATATTCCTTCTGAACCATTGAAAAATCTGCATTCACAAGCATATATTTCCTCTCAGGTGTGAGCTGTAGTGACTTGTACTTCTGCACTTCATAGTATGTGCTCTCAAATGAACCATGGGCTGATCTGACCTGCCTGTACTGAAATGCACAGAAATGCCTAGAAATGTATACATGTTAGCCACAAGGTCTCATCTATCCACTCAGGAGTACTCAACCACTTGGATTTGCCTTTACATTATAGTTAATGACTTGAGAAGATAAGACTGACAGTTTGGTACACATTGAAGGATGGTTGGTATCAATACATCCATACATTAATATATACTGAGAATGTAGGGATCCTTATGTTTAACAGTGTACTTCTGTTAGTTCCCATCTCTTGAGCTTGAAATTGGAAAAATGTAGGTTATAAGGTGAATTGTAGGAATAATTAGAACTGCTTCAAAAGGATCACTTCACTTAAGATGGGTGAAAGTCATCTCTCATGTGGAGGAGCACCAAGCCACCAACACACATCACGTTATTCAAACTTTGTATTTTATATATGTGTCTCGAGCTTAAATTTACAATGGAAATGCATGTCAGTTTGGTGTCACATTATCTATTTCATGCACAGGACCTAGTTGGACTACATTGTATATGTAGTTATTATTTACAAGAAAACAGCGAAGTAAATCGAGAAAAAAATGAAATACACGTAAAATGAGGCAATTAACTTCAAAGTACACAACTTGGAAAAACTTCAGAGTACTCCTGGTGGCTGAGTCCTGTTTTTATGCCTTCCTGTCTTTGCACAATCCCACAATGTGCAGAAGATTCAGACATCCAAAGGTACGAGATGCTATAAAGATGTTTTTAAGCACCTAGAACTGAATTCTAAGTATTTCAAAAAGACTTCAAGACTGGCGAAGACATTTAAAAATTCTCTATATTCTCAAATAATAAAGAGCCGCGAGTTCGAAGATGTTTTGAAGACTATACTTTGGAGATGTTTCGAAGAGTATACAATCAATACATTCATGAAACTTTATGGCAATAGAAATCATCAGTATAATTTTAACTTACATTTTCATGTCATATCACTGTTGGCCCAAAGGTGACATACCAAATTTTAAACGACTCAAAAACTCTTGTTTAAAAACCTAATTTGAGATATTTTTCAAGATTTGAGTATCAAGAAACATTTGACTAATGTATCAATCTCTCAACCAAAATTATTGAATTTCACTTTTGACTAATGGTTTTACTACACTGTAAATTATGAAATTCTGAGTTAGCTCAAATGATTGAGTGAGACGGTTGCACAATTTGTTTGAGCCATGATAGCTTGCTGTTTTGAGTTATGATAATTTTTATGTTGTTATAACTTGCAAACAACAAGCTATCTTGGCTCAAAGGAATAGTGCAACCATCTCACTCAATCAATTAAGCTAACTCAAAAATTCAAAATTTACAGTGTATATTTTCTTCCTAGAACATTTTACAAAATGTTACTGCTATATATCTTTTAAATTTGATATTCTTTGATTGTGAAAGATTTGTCTTTAGAAGAAGTCTTGCAAACAGGCAGATATGGTGTTACCAGAAGTGCTGAACCTTGCATACATCAGACATATTTTCTATCCATACACCAATATTTTTCTGGTGCATGAAGATAGCACATTCTTGATAAGAACATGTTGGAATGGCTTATAGGCACTGCTGGGTAAGCACAAAATAAGATCATACACATGGTTATCATATATCCAGTTTATTGTATCTACTGTCTAGTTTATGTCTTATTGCATAGCAGGCCTATCTGGATGTTTTTACTTTATATCTGTTTTATCATTCTACTTTTTTTTTCATCTGTTTTATCATTCTACTTTTTGGAGGATATGCCTTGCGCCAACCTGCCTCCTCAACATGATGTCCTGAGAAAGTTGCTAAGTCGTGTCTAGATAATTTGATAATTTATTAAAAGTTCATCTGACTCTAGCAAAAAAATATATAAATAAAGAGAACCTTGAAGAATCATTGCCCCATCGAAAGATCGGAACTTATTGGTTTCATGATGAACCAAGAAAATCGTGTCGTTCAACGGGATGAGACCATCCTGTTTCGCGGGTAAGACTGTCGGCATCATACGCCACTATGCGCCACACAGATGATTTCATGATCGTAGACACTGATTTTTTCTGGGACAAGTTGTTCAGTAGGGAAAACTTGTGTCATAATTTTTTTGATATCACTTTTCCCTCCGGAATCCTGTAAAAAAATTCACATTCAGTCACAGTGTCTACAATTACGAAATCATCTGCATTACACAAGCCTCTATAGTAAACTAGTGCAATGTCTACAGATGAAGCTTCCCCACACATGCAGGTAAAATGCATAACTACATTGCAATACCTTTGCCTGTTTATTTATTTTGGCAACATCTTGGTAAACCTTCCACTTCCTGCGACTTTCATTACAAGGTGATGCATCTACATGTTGAGCACAAACTAAAATGATTCTATACTCTAACCTGATTGTACTTGGCATCATTTTGTTGCTGGTTGCTACATTTCTATTCTGCTCATCAAATATAATAATCAATATTATCAAATGACATCTGTTTATCTTGAGTTTGTTTCATTTTAGTTTTAATAAGATTGTACATGTATTACCAAGGAGGTCGTTCCGAATTGCCAGCAAAATTATATTTGTTCCACGGCTTATAAGATACTAATGCAAACCAGACAAAAACACAAGCCTTCAGAAAACTGATTCATCCCTTGCCTTTTTAATTCACTCAGCTGTTTAGACTATTTCACCGTCCATTGCATATCCACACACTATTGAAAATTTGCACAATTTCAATCGATTTTGAATTATTTTCCAGGTAACTGCACACAATCATTGTGTTATCAACACAGGTGCAAAATATGAAATGGAAAAATAACCCTTGACAAATGAAACAATGATTCTTTTTTCATTTGTTGAAAAAAATACTGACTGATATGCAGATGTGTCAACATGTGATGTACAGTGAATTTAGAATAAATATTAGGGGAAGAGGGGGTGAAAAGTCACAGGGGTAAAAAGTCACAGGCCTTTTTGACCAACTTACAGTGACCTAATTATTAAGCTTAAATCATCATTTGGGACGCTTTTGTGAGAAGAAGGTCTGTAGGGAATATGAAAATTATGCTGATTAAGCAAAGTGGGTTTTTACCCACCTCATGCATTTTTGGGGTCCCAAACAGGTTTTATCGACTCTGAACTTTCCCTATTAATGTCTGGTCACTGTGACATAGAAAGTTGTACTACTGTTTCAAGGTCTTTTGGATAATAGTCTTTCATGCTGTGAACTCATTTTTGGCTGTATGGTCACCAAGTTTCCATGATCGTGTGTTGAATTTAAAAAACAGCTGAGGGGTGAAATGTCACACTGTGACATCTCACCCCAGCGCTGTGATATTTTACCATAGGGTACTGTGAATTCAATATTCTGTGCTAAGGAAAGTAAAATATCCCACACTTGAGGCTTTAACCTTACAATCTTATCATCACTCATCATCAATAATGCACCTGAGAGAGTATTGCAGCAAGTTTTCATTTCACAAACTTTGGGCAATTTCTGACGCAGGCTTTGCTGATGCTGCCTCGTCATTGCATGCAGATAGCTTTGGAAGGCTCACTACAAATTTCATGCACAAGGATGACTATCAAGTCTATGTCTGCATATTACCTCATATGGAGGTGTATGTTCACAACAATTGCATGTGACTTGTTACCCCGCGTTTGTGACTTCTTGACCCTGGCATGGGGTAAAAAGTCACAGCGGACTTTGCCTTAAATAATTGTGAACTGACTAAAGCCTATTTACAATACAGCAGCTATCATGTGATACAAACATAGTCAACTAAATACTGCATAATTGTGCCAAAGGTCATTCAGATCTAACAAACACCTGCTCTGTTCTGGGGCTTTTTCTAAATTTTGTGACTTCTGACCCCCGCCTCCCCTACTTATCTATCATACTTATATAGAACTAACAAATATATAGAATATATAGAAAGTGCATGAGCCATTTTTCCTTTCCTCCTTTCTGCATTCAGCACTGTGATAAATATTGCATCTTAAATTGTTTTGTTTTACATTGTTGTTGTTTTTTGCTATTGTTGTTGTTGTTTTGGGAAGAACTGAATGTAATGTACTCCTATTGCTGTCTGTATGCTTCAAAGTCCACATAGTGCCAGATTATTTATCTGGTTCAATCTCAAGGGAAACTTGGTAGACAAAAAACAGTAAAATAGCTATATTTGTGAATTGGACACCCTATCTTATCAAACTTTCCATTGCATATTTCTGTGATCATTTGTATGTACATCATGTTTTCCAAATTTCAATTTTCCAAACAAACTACTACATGATAATAACTATCTTGTGGATCAGTGAATATGATTAATTACAGTTTCTTGGAAAGATAATCCACATTTCAGCAAAGTTCCCACCCAGCTAAGTTATTAGCTGTTACTACTACTAGGTAAATGTGAAACATCTAAAATTAGATCTGCTGTAGCCAGAGATAGCTGAAAGGCTATAAATACTAAAAGCAAAATATGATAACTGCTTACTAGGCTCATATATATATCACAGGTGCGATAAACATAGTTGTGAGTGTTGAAGTTGTGAAAATGGGTTAAATTTCATCATGCCTGTATCTGGTAGTGATCATGTAGTATGTGAGTGTGTCATTGACAGCAGTTGTATGTGATCATATTTTCACCTTCAGAAATATGCTTCTATTTTTTTTATTTTTTTTTTATATAGTTTAAAAGGTTAACCAGATCAGCATAGCTATTTTTCAACTGGACCCTTTACTATGTTCAATAATGAGATCAGGAGTTATAAACAATATAAAAAAGAAAAATTAACAACTTCTGTAATTGGAACTTGAATATGTCTGCTTCAGAGATCTATAGCATTCTGTGAGAACCATATTACAGTTGGATATCTCTCGCCTAATCTTAGTCTTAAAATGTTTGATATCCACATAATGCCTATTCTAGAATATAACAGTGAAATCTGGTTCCCAACTAAGCAAATTGACTCTTTGGAAAAAAAACAACTTAAATTTCTCAAAAATCTTCTTGGGGTCCGAAGTCAGACTTCAACTGTAGCAATTTTAGCAGATACTGGCAGATTCCCATTGATCTATAGACAACAAATATCTGCAATTAACTACTGGCATAGATTAAAAATGGAAAACTGTCCAAAACTACTTCGTAAATGTTATGAAATCCAAGTGGTTCTAAACCACAAAAAGTTGCCTTGTTGGTTGTCTAGAATACAACAAGTACTCATTGTTTATGGAATTAGTGATTTTGAAATGAAGCCCAGTAAAATGGCATCCTTGGTATATAAGAAAGCAGGGGAAGATATGTTGGCTGACATAAACGATAGTGATAAAAACCCAAAACTAAGAACATATAAACTATTTAAAACAGACTTACGCATTGAACCATATTTAAATTTTAGCTTACCTATGTATGTATATCGCAGTCTAGCCAGATTCAGGCTAAGCTCTCACAATTTAAAGATAGAGCTGGGGAGACACAAACGCCCCTACATACCTGCAGATGAAAGATTTTGCAAAAGATGTACATCTGGACTTGTAGAGGATGAATTTCACTGTCTTATGATTTGTGAGTTTTGGAAAGACAACAGAGCAGTACTATTTGACACGGCAGCCAAAACAATAGAAAACTTCTCCGTGTTAAGTCCTAAAGCTCAATTTATTAAAATACTAGCAAATAAATCGTCTGAAATAAATTCTGCATTAGGCAAATTCTTAAACATAGTCATTAAAACTGATAACAGCGCTTAATGTAAATTTTAATTAATTAAATCAGCCCACAAGGTCAGGGTGGCTAATGGCACTGACACATTGTTTTCACATGTGATTTGCTAGCAATAATTTGTTTGTGAATATATGCCTTGTACCTGTATGCATATTTATGTTGCTGTCATGCCCATTTATAAAATAGCAAATTTATATAATTGTGTTGTATATATTATATATTATATTCATCAACCTGAACGTTTTTCATTGACTTCATTTCTCTATGGTTTCATCCCTCATAAATCTGTATATATATGTTGGTGCTATATACTATGGTTCTGTACCGCCTCTGTGCTAAATAACGGCCGTATATATGGCCTGGTGTGATTTAAATATATTATTATTGCTACTGTGAATAATGTTTATCTCTGTATGTACTATGAAGAAATATCTTAAGCCGCCTCAGTGCTAAATTTTGCCAGTATGTCTAGCATAGTGTGATCTTAAAATATGTTATTGCTACTGTGATTAATGTTTCATTTCTTTATGTAGAAGTAGCTTTAGACTTTTATATCTCTAGTGTGTTAGTATTAGAATCTGTTTCTGTTCTTGTTTTTAACCTGTGTATTGATATCTCTTGTAACTGACTTTTTGGTCAAATGTGACCTATGTTTCAGTCAATAAAAACCAATATATATTACCATGGTAGTAAATAACACATCTCATTCATCTATACTCAACCAACCCTCCTCCTTCCAAGCTATCCCAAATTCCTATATCCCAAATGCTCCTACATCAACATTGCCAAACTGTAAAGCCTCCTCTTACATTTACAGGAACTTCGCAGGGTCTTGCTGGTTGCTGAGTCACCATCGTTTGAAAATAACACGAGGGTACAACATTTGACATTGCATTCAAAAACATCACTATTTTATTTGAACAACAGAGTCTACATTATTTTATAATCTAAATTTTAAAACATATCACCCAAATTCCAAAATTTAAGAGCCCTCTTCGTCTGAGGGTCACACAGAATCGGTGCGTAAAATTTTAAGGTAAAGCCAATTTCAGACTTATATTTACTGCATGAAGGCCCTAGCGATTCATGAAAAAAATTTTAATTGCCTTCGCAGATCAAAATGACACAATAAATAGCTGCCAGAATCATTTACCATATGTGCATGCATGTACAAGCTTAATTTAGACTCAAGTTGTAATAGTGAGAGGTATTTTTGAAACATCTTGGAAGAATTGAGTGTTTGAAAATTTCTTAATTTATAACTGCAGATAGTGTAAACCATCTTATGGCTTTGAATGTCTGAATCTGTCTGAATCTTCCTACTCATGTGGACAGAGAGGATGGCATAAAAACAAGGCTCATTCGTCAGGAGTACTCTGAAGTTTTTCCAAGTTGTGTACTTTGAAGTTAATTGCCTCATCTTCCTCCGGCTAGGCATGTTTTTATCTGCCCTTCTTCCTGTTTTGTTGAAAAATAACATGTGCAGATATCTGCTACCCCGTTGATTTTATTTTACCTATCTACATTCTATTTATCTATCTATCCAACGGTATCCACCCATCTCTCTGACTCACTATCGGTCAACTCGAAAAGCACAAGGTCTGACGGCATCCAGGGATTTCTTCTTATTGGTTAACATTGATGAACATCAATATGTCATGATGTTAACATTGTAGTTGTTTAATACAGTCATGTTATTTAATGTGTTTTGTTTTCCACATCCTATTGACAGCATACAATTACAAATCTGTAAATTGATGTTTATTGTGGTAATGACATGGTGACAAGGCAGAATGATTTGAAAGGTTTTCCTAAACATCTGTTATTGACTCATTGTCTGGTAATCATCTGATTAATTCGAATTTCAGCAAACTATATTATATAATGAAATTCTCAAATTAAAAAAGGTTTTTCTGAATTTTTATTTTGAACAAAATCTGATAGACAATTAGAAAGTTGGCTGGGTAAACAGGTAGATAGATAGTATAGATAGATAGATTTTTTGCTTTATTGATCAATTGGTCAATTGATTGATTGATTGATTGATCGATCAAAGTGGATAATCGATTCATTGATAATTCGATATATTCATACATTCCTCTATTCATCAAAACTATAACATCAAATAAGTCCATATCTTTCTCCCTTCATTTACCCCCCCCCCCTCTTCTCCCTACAGGAAATAGAACTCCACCCCTGGATGGATCCAGGTAACAAGAAGGGTAAAGAGGTCAGGAGGGGTCAGGTGCCCTCCATCAGTGAGATTAAGAGGGGTTCAGAAACTGGGTATAGCACTATATCACCCCATGGGCCCTTACATGATCACCCTAAAGGCCTATGCTGTCTCATAACAACATTGAAATATTTCAACCCATGTAATCATAATTGTCATATTTGGCAATTATTTAGAGGCAATATTTGAGCATATTTTACTGTTGTAACCTACAGGCAAATTTTGTGATATAGTACAGGAATTCGTAATATTTAACTCACAAATATGACTCGAAGCCATGAAAGCATGAGTAAAAGAGTGATTAATAAGATCATTAACTTTGTAAAAGTGTTTGAAAATTGTAGCACAATTCAATACTAAATTTGATCCAAACAAAAAAGCAAGAAGTATGGGATAGTCAACACTTTGAACAATGTATAAACAAGTTCACACTGACTGGAAATTGAAGGTGTGCGCTTCAAAGATCTATAGCATTCTGTGAGAACCATATTACCATGGCAGTAAATAACACATCTTATCCATCTACTCAACAAACCCTCCCCTACCTAGCTATCCCAAATTCCTATATCCCAGATGCACCTATATCAACATTGCCAAACTGTAAAGCCTCCTCTTACATTTACAGGAACTTCGCAGGGTCTTGCTGGTTGCTGAGTTACTGATTTTATTAAACCATCCATTATGTATATCAGCATAGACTGAAAAGCGTACATGAGACAGTCAATTACCAGCTATACTAATTACTAAATCAGATTTTCCATGACATCTCCTCCCCGTTGCAAAAACTATTATGTTTTTGGTGCATGTTTTGTACTTCACTTATTTTTCAAGACATGGTGGTTTTTCTTGTACGTGCAATTTGATTTTTTTCTCGGTCCCTTGAGCTTTTTCAAAATGGTGACAAAACTCCAGAAATTGTAGAAGGCTTGCTGAGTCAAGGAGAACTACAAAAGTTAATACTCAACAATCTTATTTAGGATGCCAGAGCCAAGATCAAATCAACATTACTTTATTTGCCTTTTCTTTTTTAATTGGTTGGATATGTTGCAGGAGTTTTTAAAACCTTACAATGCATTTTACCCAAACTACAACATTACAGCTTTCCTTTGCACATGTAGAAATCAGTTGGATGATGTTCATTTCAGCATCCCACAGATGCAACTGATGCCATAGCAACTCATTGCTATCCAATCTCTACCAGCAGGGATGTTAGCCAAGGGTCATGTCTGACTCAAGACCATGATAAAGTTTTACTTTATGTAATTTTTATAAGAACATGTTCCTGAATATTCTAAATTTGCTTTTCCATAAATAACCGTCACTTGTGTTTTTTCATAACTCTGGAAA
Source organism: Platynereis dumerilii (assembly GCA_026936325.1). NCBI lineage: Eukaryota > Metazoa > Annelida > Polychaeta > Phyllodocida > Nereididae > Platynereis > Platynereis dumerilii. The sequence goes on from JAPTHN010000143.1 coordinate 673,368, forward strand.
AGGCAAAGGAAACATTTGACTGAAGGTTTTGGTAATAGCTAAAGAGGAAGCCCTGTAGAATATTAAAACTCTACAATTTTATGTGGAACAGGATCAAATCAATATTGCTTTATTTGCTTTCCATTAAAAGTATTGTGGGAAATGTTCAAATAGTTCCATAATTCACTAAAACTTTAACCATAAACTTTTCCACAAACTACAACATTACAGTTGGGTTTTCTTCTGCACATGTACAAATCAGATGCATGCTGTTGATTTCAGCATCCCACAGATGCAACTGATGCCATAGCAACTCATTGCTATCTAATCTCTACCAGCAGGGATGTAAGCCCAGAGGCATGGCTGACTCAAGACCCTGATAAAGTTTACCTGGGGCAAGGAAGCAAAAAGAAAACAAAAAAAGCAAAGACGCTAATGGTTAACGGTTAAAAAGGTGAAGTGCTCCATGGGAGTAAAGGTTGCATAGTAAGCTTCCTGTGGAGCAGCACAGTATATTGAAGTAAGGAGGATGAATCTCTTGAAAAATTCATTACCCTCATTTATATTTCCCTTTTTTTCTTCTTCTTTTTTTGTGTTTGCTTGTTTTTAGTTTGTATGATGTAATATCTCCCAATTACATGCTGAATTGATAATTCCATTTGAAAAGCTGACAACTGCTTCCAATTAAAAGTGTCTTACGTGCATTTTATTGCAGCCAGATGCTCGCCCTAGCACTAAAATTATATACACAGATGCCCCAATCTCTGTCGTAGGTACTACAACTTTTGAAAATAAATCTACACATCATTCGATTTTATTTCTATCGCTAGTTTAATTCTGATGTATTACCTTAGTTCTTTAATTGACAAGATGGTAAAGATTTGGATGGCAAAAATAACATGGTTACATTTTTGATGCACCTCTAAAGCTTGTTTAATCTACTATACACTGATGCTTCTCATATTGTCATTGGTTCTACTACAACCAAATTCACCTATTTTACAACTATTTGTGTAATGCCACTATTCAGAACAATCAGATATATGTGAAATGACTCAAATGAGTCTTCTCTGTTTTGCAATATCTATGCATATTATGTAGAATGATGTTTACAAAATGTATCATGGAATCGTTACTTCATGAGTAAAGACTAAAGTAATCCATTTGAGCTTCCTCTGCCTCTTGGTCGTAGCAGACGAAACACCTGCATACCGATGCCTCCAGTACTAGCATTGGTGCTTCCACAGCAAACTTCTATTACTTTAGCTGCTGGTGCCTCTTAAAAGTCCAATGTATCAGATGTACAGGCAACATTAGTGTTAACAGTATTAAATGTCAAATGATTAACAAAAATTTTCAAATTATGATGATGTTTAATATGTCGAAACTCCTGTCTACTGATGCCTCCAATACTAGCATTGGTACTTCCCCAGCAAACTTCTACTATTACCTGCTTGTGTGTCTTAACTTATGATATATTACTACTGTAACTACTGGTGCCTGTTACTTATGATGTAACTACAGTTGATGAAAATACAATTATCAACTTATGATACTGTTGCTAAATATGATTTATAATTTGGCAGGACTCGGTATAGATTGCAAAAATGATAGCATGCTTAAGAGAAATGTTTGGTGAAGCTTCTTGAAGAGCTATAAAGCAAGGCTTAACTACTGTAGATTCCTTCACTATTACTGATGCTGATGAATGGGCCACATAAGGGTTGACTGTTTTAAAAGCTTTAAAAATGATCAACAGCTTTATACATCACATGTCATTTGACGAAACATATGATTTATAATTTGGCCGAAGTAGGCATGGATTGCATGATTAAGAGTAAATATTTGGTGAAACTTCTTGAAAAGCTATAAAGCAAAGCTTAACTACTATAGATTCCTTCACTACTACTCCTGCTGCTGATGCTACTCCTTGTGAAGTTGCAGAATTTGCAAATTCCTGCCCGGTGAGGTGGAAAACACAAACATCAGCAGATGCCTGCAGCCTCAGATACCTGGGCCTGGTACCTGGTATCTTCTACCAGGGATCTTCCTACTGAGATCTACTGGGATCCAACATGATTAATATGCTACAACCCTTAACTTGGAGACGAGGGAGTGCTAAATCAGCTGTCAGCCTCTATGAGAATGCTAGGAGAAGAGAACTGCTTCTCAGCAAGATTGTTAAACGGTGTAGCATTCAAGCAGCATTCAGTTACACTGTTAATCTAGCGAATGGATCAAATATCATCCAAGTCTATTTTGATGAGACTTTTGTCAATAAACTGTTATTAAAAATAAAAAATTCATGAATTATATACAAGAATCATAAAACTGGGGAAGTAAATAAAAGTCTGTCTGATGCAATGACAAATTAACTGAATCATGATGTCATGATTGCTGTATATTTCCTTCACAAAAAGTTTTGCAGAATCATGAATCATGAATCAATTGTCAGTCCAGATCAAGTTGCTATGCTTTTCCCAAGCAGTTAGAGGTGTATATATCTTTTGACTGTCAGTGTTTTGTAAAGTATATCAAACTTGATGTGGACTGACAATTGATTAATGATTCTGATAACAGTTGCCACTTAAATCTACCACCAGTTCTGCCAGAAAACACTAAATTCTCACTTAGAATTTCGAGATTGATTGATTGAAGCAGTTTTGACTATGAGTCTGGACACTATTTGCAGAGTTGTGATAAACTAGTGGGTTGTCTTGTTTTCATAAGATAAATGTTTATTCAGGATAAAACCTTAAGTCAGATTTAAGTAGACTCTCAAATCAAGCTGTCAATGTGTCAGTCAGGAAGGCTGATCCCTCTTCAAAAAAAAAAACATTAGCATTTGACTGTGAGTTATAATGGCGAGTGGGCTGCACTTATGGCAGAGAATGGTTCTGATGTCAAGATGACATAAATGGTCCAAATTTATGATAAGAAAAATACAATATGATTAAATATGATACAGCAATTCCTGGGACGGCCATGTTTGATTTTGTCGTTTGAGCAAGTACTTTAGTTAGAAATGTTTTAAAAGTGAAGACATAAATTAGCGTGCATACAGATGACTTTTCAGAAGCTGAGGCAATGATACAGCAGTCTCAGGAGAGCCCTATATCTCCCTCTCTCTCACATATATCAATCAACTGACAGGAACTTGCAAGAAGGCAGCACTTTCCACACCTGTCTCTATCTGTGTGTTGTCAAGCTGTCAGTCTGGCAATTTGTCTGTCCATGAATAAATATAGACCTTAATGTTCTAGATCATATGACTGTCATCTGTCTATCTATCAAATTGTATTTTCATCCAGCAGATATTGTAAGAGTGTATCTAGATCCATCTTTAAATCTATGTGTTTATCTATAATTTATACCCAAAGAAAGTTATTTAATTGCCATGGAACACTCCATGTTTTTTATAACTTGCTTTTCTCTTCATCTAATAATTTATCTATTGTACTCATGTATCAGTTTCTACCCCTACTCCACATCACTTGTATTACTAGGTTTTTAATACCACTCCCATTTAAAGTACCTGAATCCTTCCTAGATATAACTCAGTTTGAAAGGTGTAGGACTGTAGGTTCTAAGACACTTGGCCAGTTCCAAGGAACCTTTTGGCAACATTCTTGTTTCTTTTAAAAAGGCATGAGAGAAAACTTGAGAAAATGTTTGAAAAACAAGATTCTGTCTAGCTGGTACTACCTCAACAGATTGCCTGAGAAGTGTTCCCTTGTGGTGTATTTGCTTGATTACAACCACAGCATTGACTACCTGGATGCTAAATGAGTTTCTCTGAAATCCAAGCTGGCATTTCTTTGGTTTTCCTACAAAAATTGAATTTGCAGAGCATTTTCATATCTTTTGCTAAGCAAGATTTCATATTCAAAATGAAATAAAACACGTAAAATTGTAGGCCTATAATTTCTATGACTGCATGGTCCTTGATTTACACAATATCCACTAATTATTGCAAAATTAGAATAAATCACACTAGAAAGTATTTTCAAACAGAGTGCAAGTATTCTAAATATCAATACTTGCACTCTGTTTGAAAATACTTTCTAGTATTGTGTAAATCAAAGACCATGCAGTCATAGAAATTATAGACCTACACTTTTAAGTGTTTTATATCATTTTGAACATAAAACATGGCTCAGCAAAAGACATGAAAATAAAACACCTGTATTATAAATTACACAAAAATATTGCTCAATAAATCTATATTGAAAATGTAAAGAGATGCTGGCACATTGAAGTATCTCAACATTATGAATTAAAGATTTAATTATATCATTCAAATGCAATAATAAGTAAAGTTTATTTTCAAAAACTGCAGTGGGTTGCATGTTATCATGCACACATAATCCTACACAAATTCTGACATCTTACAAGCCTCTTCCATCAGAGAACAACACTCCAATTTTCAATCGAGCACATACGGTATATTCCAGGTATTTCTCAGGCAGGAGTTCCACAAGGATCAAGCTTGAGTCTGCTACTACTTTGGCTGTTTAGACCAAGACTTTGGAAGGGGGGCAAGAGCAGTTCAGGGCTATGTTCAGAGGCTATTTTTAATCTCTAACATGGCTCAGCACAATGCCCTGGTATCATGTCTATTCCCAGAATCTAGAATATTCCAGAAAATATTCCAGAAAATGTGCTAAATTGCAATGAAAGTGATTTTTGACTGTAAAACTTGGTTTTGTTAATTCTGCCATTTTTCTGACACATCTTTCCTTTTGCATACTTTGATTATTACTTTCCTTCATATTTTTGTGATATTTTCTGAGAATGTGCCAATGTATATTGTATATCTATCTGCAGGTATGTGTGACTTTTTTTTTGGTGTCTGGGTATCTTATCTGTATAGACATTCCATAAATCTATCTATAAACCAGGTTATTCAGTGTATCAAATTCTGTCATAACATCTATCTAGATCTATCTCTATCTATCTACCTGCTTCTATCTATTCTCAACTGTAGACAATTGCTTGACTTTTTGCTATCAATCTAACATGGATCTATGAAATTCAAAATATATACTATTCTACATCTCTCATGGTTGAATTTTAAAATACATGCATTTATTGATCAAACAATAATTTTCAAAATGACATTCATGATGAAAATTGCTGATAAAGACAGTAGTCTCACTAATCAGTTGCTTATGTATACAAAGTTTGCTATTATAAACCATTTTAGAAAGGTAGTCAATAATTGTATAATCAAGTAGATTATGCACATAATATCGATTTCAATAGTCAATTAGTGTGTTTACACTTTATAATCTATACTTTGTTTTGTCCCAAAAAATCAATTATTAGTTAATTGTGTCAAATAGCTGTCGTTGTTGTTGTTGTTATTATAAAAGGTGTTGCCTAGGGCCAGGTTATGTGGCCTATACATTAACATGCATTATTTTTGCTTATATTTTGTTTGGCAGGGCTGACTAAGCTTCTTGGGTATTGTATGCTCATTGCATTTTAGCAGAACATCTACAGATCGTTGGGCAATGTAGGTGTCCACATACATAGGCCTAGCCCACTACTATTTCAATTGTTCGACAACTACATAGTATAAAATATGATTGTTACCTTGTAATGTATTGATGATGTTCGAAAGACTTATGGTAAGATAATTGTTGGCGCAAAACTGTTTTGACTTCAGTGATTAATAAAATGGTCAAATGGCATTTAATTGTTCAGGATAGGATGTACCAGATTGATTGACAAATCAAATAGATTATGGTCATATAATTTTCTTCCTAATTTTCATAAAAAATTAAAAACAAATGCCTGATATATTTGTAAATTTGATTCAGATAAACTATTCTGGACAATATAGCTGATGAAATGACATGTTATTAATACAAATACCTGCACAAAATCAGTCAAAATGAACTTCATCATTACAATGAATACATTTTCAGCTGGATCACCTGATACACAATATACCTTTACACATCACTATACTGTTTCTATTTCAATCCACATTTATAACACTTCATAATAACACTGTATCTATCATAATATGGGATTACAAAGTTGTCAAATATGAACATTCATCTTTCTATGTTAAACATATGATTCACCAAAGTTTATTGATAGCCAATATTTTCATTATGAACTTGGGTCTGAATCTCACTAAACTTTAGCTTGTATGTTCACAGCTGTACTGAGCAAAAAAGGCAGACCTAGATAGTCAATACATGAAGGATTGGACTAGTAATATGAAGCAAAACAAATGCATTGCAATAATGGTCATGATTACAGAATAGATCCTAAAGAGATTTATTTGGCATTATTTGACTGAAACTATACATGTTGGTCACTCTAAGAAAAGGGTGAAATAAAATTCACAATGATAATTATGTTGTACTCTCCTGTGATGGTTTTCAACAACAACAAATTGTATAATTTATCAATATTTGATATTTGATAGAAACTGGAAGAATATATCTATGTTAAAACCTCACTGGTGATGGTTCTTAACATAGTCTAGCCATGGCAAGTGAAAGATCTCACTCATTGAGAAAGTGCAATTTATTTGGAGACCTAAAGTTGTTTTCAATTGATTTGTATAGTAATTGTATGACCACTTAAGTTCAGAAATACTTGCATTCTAGAATAAAGGTATGTCTATTGAGATATGGGATTAACCAAATGCATATCTTTACCTGGGAACAGTCAGTCTGTTCCAAATCTTAACTTTGTTCTAGATAACAAATCTTTTAGAAAACTAAGAGGATTAACTTATATAGGAAATCGATATATTTGCAATTAAAGTTATGTCATGCTTTAATTTACAAAACCAACATGATTTTCTGATCAGCTGATATATATATTGTGATAAACACAGCTAGTCTAAAACATGAAGTTGCAAACAAACATAAGTCAGTGTAGCTTAGAGTGTACTAAGAAAATATATCAAGAAAGAAGGTGCAGAATATTAGTGTAAGTTATAAATGCTTCTTAGTTCTTACCTGTGAGTAAGTCTTGCTCACTTCTGGAATGAGATGAGACGAGAAGTGACGAGAGTTGGCAGGAGCTCTCCAGTTGAGGAGGAGAGAAAGTAGGTCACATCCGGGCCATTGCTTGGATCCCTGGCTGGCCTGCAGCAGCAGTTGGATCTTCCCACTTTTCATGGGCAGCTATAATACCATATCTACTTGATTAAATGCATCTTCCCTTAAGTTTTCCTCATAATGAGCTATATCACTGAAATATGGTGATTGTCACTTAGGCTATGGAATGAGTTTCTGATTACTGATTATCTTTTAAAGAAAATTAATCTTGTTAATTTATAGATTGATGTAAAGAGTGAGGGAGCCAATAGATCACTGCTTGATCACTTTTAGTTACTGTATGGTCTGGCAAATTTAGAGGAATTATGTGATTACAGTCAGGTGACTCCTTGTTATGCAGAAGTTTAACAGTATTAATTACAGTAATCATAGAACTTTAATAAATCAGTAAAATTGCTTTTTCAGTACTAGCCAGCTGTTCAAAAAGCCATTTCTATCACAACCCTTTGTGGGAATGGAATAGTTCTAACCATGGCCTCAGTTTCGATTCAAGTGAATAAGGCAATATAAGGCAAAGTAATCTGAATATTTGGTTCACAACCCTTAGTATCACTGGTCCATCAGCATATCAACAGCTGTGTTAGATTACTTTGGCCTGAAGGAAACTTCAATATCACCAAACAAGTTGAAAAGCCAATATTGTAATGATAAACACTCATGACCACAATATTAAAATGTAGAGGTATTCATTACATTGTTATTACTGGACCTGGGGCTATTAATGATTACATCAATTTATTGAAATTCCTTAATAATGGTTATGCAAAAATACTACAAGCAATATTTCATAATGTAATTGGATCCCCTAAAGCTACTGATGTTAATTGAGGTATTTAACCCTAAAAACTGACAATTTAACTGTAAAATATTTGAATGATGGCCTTACTCAAAATGCATATCGTTTTACTCTCAAAACTTGGTCAATATTTAAAATATTAATTTTGCCATTTATATCTTCAAATTTAAAGAAAAAAGGAGAATTGTAAATTTAGTATTTTTCAGATTGCAGAAATATAACCTATATAAATGTTTTGAATTTTAATCTGTAAAATTGATCATGTACTCTGAAACAAGAATTTGGAGATTTTTTGAAAAGTTAAAAAAGAAAGTAATCTTAAGATCTTAGCCTACCTATACATTTCGCAGAGGAAGTAGGCTATAATACTTTTTTTCTGAAAGCATAACTTTGTTTTTCTTCTTAATGCAAAATGATTTTTTATTATGTATTTTATGAATATTGTGTATTTTGCCTCATTTCATGTACACATGCTCCTATTTCAGGAAGATAAAGTTGTAATAAAATGGGAATAACTTCAGCAATAATGTCAGAATCCCTCTCAGTAAGGGGTAGAGCTCAACATTGATGAGGGTTCTGACTTCAGAATGCTGATCAGCAAGAACTGTAGTTTGGCTTGCAAGATGTGAGCACTAGCTGCAGTCAAAGATCTATGCATTCAGGGGCAGAGAAAGGGATGGTTGGGGGGGGGGGACATTGGATCGTAAGTTCAAGAACATTATATTCGTGCAGCAAAACAGCCTGAGGCCCTTTCGCAAGCGAACTTAGCACAAGAAATGGCATCTGTGTATGGTCTCCACATCAAGAGTCCAAATCAGGAAACTAGGTCAAGTGGACCCAGCTTCTTATCAGTAATTTGGTTTCGCATTTAAATAAACATACCTTATTCTTTTTCAAAAGTGTCTTAAAATTTCAACATTCTCCAATGATACCCTCTGTACATTTTATAATAGATAAAACTGCATGGGCCTATTTTTATTTTTATAAAGCAAAATAGGAAATTCAATGCTATTTCATCAAGGTAACATGACCGAACTCAAGACAGCATTGCAATGTACATCGAGCATAGTAGGAGGTGATTGCAGCATTATGCAGATACCAATATTATTTACACTCCTGCTCATGAATACTTTTTGGAAAAGAAGTGTCGAATAAAAATGAATTTCAGAGTGTGAATGCAAGCAACGTCCATTGTAAAGGTCTAGTCATCTTCGCTAATCGCTCTTTGAAAGCCTCAATAACATTTTTTGCAAGAATTTTTAATTTTTGGTTGAATGCACGTCACCCTAAAAAAACCCCTGAATTTCCATATTTCGTGCTGCTGTAACTTTTCCTGTGGTTAACGCTGCCGCATGCGTTTTAAACTACAGCATGTTCTTCCCTTTAGCGGTTATTGGAAGTAGTTACCATTGAATCAGACCATCATGTGCTCCAGCAGAAGTTGCTAAAGTTATCAATTTCAAAGGAAAATGTTGAAGTATTCCATATTTATGAGCAATGGTGTATTTTCTCAACTTGAGAGCGTATTGTAGATTACAATAAGTCAATAATTCACCATAGCAATGGCACTGGGCCATGGGATCTTGCTAATGTCAAAATGTCTTGAATATGATTTGTCCTTCTATGGGCCCATATATATCTGATTCACTATGCTGGATAATGCATCCAATGTCAGGGATGGTCATATTTGTCAAGCAGTTATCACTTCAGGATTATAATTTATTGCTTTCCTCATAGTTATGTCAGTTGCAGCTAGACATTCCATCTCAAGAGTTAATAATGGTTACTCTGCCAATAACATAAATTTATATTTATGTCCTCTCCCATCCCTTGAGGGATACTTTTGACACCATGACATAATTATTGAAACAGAGAGATCCAAGTATTTTGCAGTTCAGTGTATAATGCTGGCATTTCTCAGTAAATTACAGTAAAGCATGTTTTGGTAACATGATGTTATACAATTTTTTTTCTTTTCCAATTTGAAAGTAAACAATGCTATTGCATGTTTTAAAGTTTTGCTGATGACTGAGGATCCTAAGGGTATTTCCAAAACTCTAAACCCCACTTTTATCCAATATAGAAGTGTATAACCAAGTGATTGAATTTGAGTTTGACTCAGCTCCAACTAACTTATAACCCAAAGTATCTCCATGCTGATGTATGCACCATTTGGCCATAAGCAATGAGAACAGGTGCTATCCAGGCAATGAGATGTTGGATGGTACACTCTGCAGTATGATAATTGGTGAATGTGTGATAAATGGCTATAGGTCAAAAGAAAGGTGGGTGTGTGCTAAACAAGTAGGATCAAACTGTGATAAAAACTGAGAGATAACTTGATGTTTTAGACAAGTCTTTCTTCTCACAAGGGTTATTTGATAAAAAGAGTTAACATACACAACATGCACACAAAGAAAATGTGAGATTGTGAGAGACAGTTTTGCAATATAATATATTTTATGCATAGAAAGCAATACCAGGGTCCTGCATGGTAAAATGGGTAATAGGGTTCTGGTACTCTGCATATACAGAGTTCATACTTAACAATTATTGAGAGATGCAGGCAGTGAACTGTGCAAGAATCCACATGCAGCAACTGACAGGCAATTAACTGCCCCTGCAGTGGAACAGCTACTCTGAAAGTTGAACTGGTACATTAAAGCCTCTGTTGTCACATGGTATAATTCGTTTTAGAATGTCTTTAGTGTTAATACCAGAAACAGAGGCCCAAATCTGTAACTATTGCAATTGGCAATGTTTGTTTTGCATTGCAGGCAGCTATGTCATCAGGTATTTTTTTAATTCAATATCTAGTGCTGCTCAGATTTATATCTCTGTGGGACAGTTATGATCATGTCAAATTTTGCTGTCTGGTTGCAAAAGAGTAGGTGCAGTCTAGTCTCTTATGCCTTGGATTTAAGCTCAATAATATTGGTGATATGCTTTCTGAGTTGATGAGTAAAATCAGTGTCTCAAGTATAGATTTCAACAGTTACTGCATAGGGGAGAGGCAGGTTAGTTGAGACTTTTTCAGAAAATCTTGCCTCCAAGCTAAACTGTCGATGATATTGGAATGATGACATGTGCGTGGGGAAATACATTGTTCAAATATATGGGGAAACTTGTCTTTTTCTGTTGGATAGTTTTTACCTCAGATGGTGTCAAACGAGGTCATGTCAAACGTATCAACTAACCCACCTGGTAAGGTTAGTTGATACACCCAGGCAGGTTAGTTGATACACAAAACCCTGACGGACCACTCAACGAAAAAGTCACATTCTTCTGCCTTGGTATGATACTATAAAACCATACGCCTTCACCAATCTTTTTTCTGTTCCAATGTATGCATATCTACTTCCATTGTGAGTCAGATCTTATGGTCGACCTGTTGGGAGGGAGTGATTTTATGATAAGTTCAATCTAAGAATCATCTATGGATCTTTTTCATGTAAACTCCTGGGTAACACCTAGCTTTATGATTGTACTAATAGGTCAGGGTAGTTATTTTGACCAGGCCAGCCCACAAAACCTAACCAACCTCGTGTATCAACAAACCCATCCACTCGATTATTTCAGAAAACAGCACGGCTCTGGACCACAAGTTAAACTAGGTCATCTTTGATGGCTCATAAATAACCCTCTTCACACACGTTATCCATATTTTAAGTTACTCTGAATCGTCCTTCACTATAGCAAGAAAAAAAAGCATGTAAGTTTTCAGCACAAATTTACTCAGGACAGTGATTTTTAATTTTTTTGGCTTTTCTCCTAAATCTTGATTCTGATTCTGCATTGACCTTGATGAGAAGATGTGTTTTTTTATTTCGCTTCTTACAAATGTCAACACTTTCTCAAATGATCATTTCTCTGACCAGTAGGTGGGGCGTATCAACTAACCTTGCGTATCAACTAACCTGCCTCTCCCCTACAGTTTTTAACCCCCCCCCCTTGCAATTTACTTGTGGATCCGCACCTGAGGATCAAACCTGAGCTGCTGCAGTGGGCGGTGGGGTAGGTAGGAGGAATTCCTTGGCATCCAAGCCAGCTGAGTGGAAGGCTGGGGGTAAAGTGCAGATACTTTGTGGCTCTGCTGGGGCAAGATGTTGGGCAGAATGCTGAGGTAGCTGCTGGCCAGCATACCTACAAATAAGGCGACCAGCTGCAGCCAACAGCAGATCAACTACAAGCTTCAAACTGAGCAATAGCTTTCTTGTTCCGTGCAGAAAAGCTTTGATGTTTCTTAATGAATTTTCTGGTACTATCTTCAAAGCCTTTTAAATATGGCCATGTTTCACCTTAATTATTTTAACCTTTTTAAGTTCCATTCTACATTGCCTCTAATCTATCTATCTATCTATCTATCTATCTATCTATCTATCTATCTATCTATCTATCTATCTATTTATCTATCTATCATCATCAGTAAAGCTCCACCCTAGGAGTAGGGCCTCGGAGACGGTCAGTATTTATATTATAAGTGAACTGACTCAGACTCTCGTCTCCTTTGACTTTTTGAAAAGTGACTCTGACTCCTGATATTCTCTGAATCTCGACTCCGTCTCCCGACTCCGCTTATCGATTATTGCACACAAATATTAACGGGGGAAAAAGGTGATTCTACTAAGTCTTCATAGGATTTTGTACCTGAATATTTGTTTAGGGATACAGTTCATATTTTTGTTACTTTTTTTTTAGAAATTATATCAATTACGTTTAGGAGTCAGGAGTCACCAATTTAATTTTCGACTCCGATTCAAACACCGACTCCACCTGAAAATCAATCTTTGTATCCGACTCCACGACTCAGACTCCTGACTATACGACTCCATAGCCCTGCTTAGGGGTTCAACTCCTCTTAACATGTGAGTTCTCCAAACTGGAATTGGAACCAGACTATTCCATTTCACCCATTGCTTACTTCTGTAATCAGACAAACACAGTGAGTCATGCATTCAGACGTTGCTCTCAGTGGCATGCATACAGTGTACATGCTGAGTTGCTAAATGTTTTCAACATTGAGTAAAATTAGTGCACAGTGGTACCTGCATATAAGATGCCCTGTTGTAAGACCGCCTTGTGTGACCACCTCCAACCTCCCCCCCCCCCTTACACTAAATTGTATTTTGAGTGAATTTTGCACCCAAATGAGTCTTATACCGCAGGGACCACCCCTGTATGTGCAAAATGTCCCAATGTGCTCCAGTTCCCTTACTCAGAAACTATTATGTTGTACACTCAACAGCACTTCATTTTTTTGCTCATGAAAATTTTGAAAATGACTTCTTAAAGATTGTGTCAAATATTTCAAAACAGTTTTTTAACAGTACAGGGCACATGTAGCTTAACTGATGTTGTTAACCATTGTACACAGTAGTAAACCACAGCCTTGACCTATACTCAAAATGCTGCCTCAGCAACCAACTGAGCCAACAACCCAAACTTCTGTAAATCTTAGGTAAAGTCTATGGCCTATCTTTTACCAATTAATTCTGTGTAGAGCTTATTCCTGGAGCACATTGGCCCAATTTCACCAACAGAGCTTAAACCAGGGATTAATCCCATTGTAGATCTAGAGTGCTGTCATTCTGTCACTGAAATGGATACTAATGATACAATAAGGAACTGCAGTATAAATTAATTAAGATCATGAATTTTTATCTCTGTACTTGAAATCAAGCCTGTAGGATTTCACAAAATGCTATTCTGCTTGAAAAGTAACAGTCCTGAGTTTTTTTTAACACCTACAAACTTACACACAGGTAGCCCCAGATAGTTGCAATTACAGCCCGTAAACTTGATATGCCAAAAATGAGTACGGTTTCATACAGTTTGGGCACAGTGTGAATCAACATAGCCGGTGAAGTGTCATCTTCTCTACTTTCAACACGGAAACATGGAGGCTGTTTGTTAGTCATGATCAAGAGAAGGTCGTTTGAATTTTCATAACTGATTTTAGAGCAAAGGTCAGATGTATAATCCTTTCAATCGCCTGTCACCATCAAGCGGGATCAGTCTCCTTAAATCAAATTAACACTGAGAGTATAAGGTAGCTATATGACAAATCATCAGCATGATGAAATTGATGATTCACAAAGTACCATTTTCACTTTGCAACAGTTCACTCTTTTTGCATATCTAGTTTACACACTGTAAGCATAAATACACCGCTGCCATGTTTTGGTTTTTAACCATATAACAAAATCAAGTAGACAATGACTCAATTTTACGTTTTAATTGTCAACAATGGATAAAATTTTCTGAATCAAGAGAAATGGAAATCTATTCGGAGAGTTGTTCCAAATTATCTTCAGTCCAATCCATTGATCATTCACATTTTAGCCCCCATAGCGATTCTTAAGCCCTGGAAAAGAAAATTGTCTTATTAAACAAACAACAAATACAAGTTCATAATTTCTTTGAAATGCTGTGCTTTGAAAATTACCAGGGCCGGAAAGTCCATTTGACTGGTTACCATCGATTTTAAGTTATATTTTCTTCCTTCTCTTTACCTCATTAAAATGCTGAATCTTTGGCATGTGAATCTCACCAAATCAATATCTGAAGAATGTGGGATTACTTAGTATCTGCACTGAAAATTAGTTTTTGTGCACAAGCGTGACAAGTCCTTATTCGGTTAGCAGAGCTCTGTGAGGCCAAGTGGTTAAGGTTCCCCCTGCTCTGCTGAAGGTCTTTGCCTGCATGGGTTCGAACCCTGGTTGGGGAACCCAAAATTTTCAGTGTACCTTCATGAGCAAAATCCCAGCTGGATGTCGTTCGGATGAGACGTTAAATTGGCGGCCCCTTGTATCAGTGTCTATGCTGGGCAAGTAAAAGATCCCTCACATGGGGTAATGTGTAACATGTTGAGGACTCCCGCTTTCTCTCCCATCTCATCAATCAACCCTCGTGAGCGCCCAGAAGGCTGCACTTACCATATCTATCTATCTATCTATCTAGGTCAACATGATTCCAAACAACCCTATTTTTATTATTTGGAAACCTTGTCATTTTACAGAAATTATTCATTGAATATGTATCAGATCAGGCAAACTAAGCTGGAAAGCATTAGCTAGAAAAATTGTTTTACTTCGATGAAATAAAAAAATAATTTAACCAATTATCACAAAATATAAGATACCATCCAGTATCTAGCTATTTTCACTGTCCCATTTCTATGCAACTGTACATACAATTAATTAACAGGTTGCACAATGCATGTACTATGTACTTCGAACAAGAAAAAGGGAGTTCAAATTTGATTAAGTGGGAAGTATTAGCTTTATACTCACATTCACAGGTGCCACTGGTGAACCAATCAGTTTCCCTAAAATAAAGAAAAGTTGACACAACCATTTTAAATTAATTTAGAACAATAATAACACTACAAGAAACAAAAACAAAATATAACATGATCGTTTATAAAAATAAAATTGGTTCTCACATGCAATCGGCCTCACACTCATTGTTGTATGTCCGTCCGTCAATTCCGCAGATTTTCTTTCCAGTTGGTGCTGGGCAGTGTTCGCAAGGTTTCATCGGGCGAGCTGTCTCACAGTGGCCATTGAACATCATTTTCACACCTCTGGAATAAGTATGCAATATATTCCATCTTGTTATTTCATCTAGTTTGATTAAACAACGTGTCATTTGATTTATTCAATTAGACACCTTGTTATTTCAGTCTGGTGAAAATGGCAACTGCATACTGCTGCCATCCGGCACAAAGTTAGTTTTGTATGCTGCAGCATTGCAGCTCCCAAGAAATAGTTCCAATTTCATGGCATTCGCAAAGTTTCTATTCAAAATTGAGGTAAACCAGAGTAAGACTCAGCAATCACATTTCCTAAGGAAGTAGACAAGGTCATCAGCATACTTGGAAACAGTCCTGGTTTCTTCCAGACAAAATTTTGTGAGTTCCTAACACTCAGTTTACATGGACCGCTCGCGGAATTGCACACTTGCCACTAGGTGGCAACACATGACAGCATATGTTCTGATCCACCAAGACTGGAAAAAGTAGTGGCAATGAAACAGCGTTCCACTTGTAGCCAGTTGATATTCATTAACTTTGCTTCGACATCTTGTTATTAATTTCATTTAGATTTGACATATTGTTATCTAATTTATTTTTGAGTTGACATATTGTTATCTAATTAACTTGTGATTTGACATATTGTTATTTCATTAACTTTGATTGAACATCTGCAATTGAATTCACTTTGATTTAACATCTTGTTATTTAATCTATTTTTCTGATGACATTTATGGATCACTCTAAACATTGGGTTGTCACAGTGACTAGTTCATGACTACTTTAGGGTAGTAATTGGTGCAAAATTTGTTGCTGACTACCTGGTAAGTCATTTTGACCATGCCTGACTATCCAGGCATAGTCAAAGTGACTATGTAGTTCATACATTAGCTGGGGAAACTGTACTAAAAGTAGTCAGAAACGTAATTACTAGTCTAAAGTTGTAGAATGTATTACAAGCTAGTAGAAATGACTATTCCCTTGGTCATTGTATTACTACTCCATAGTAATTGCAGGCTGGCGGAAATGAAAAGCCGTTTGTTGTTGTCGCATTAAACAACAAACACAACTTATGCTTAATCTCCTTTAGTTGGCCAAGATCACTGAACTTTTCTGATGAAGTGGTCATTTGCTGCTCTGCAATTGAACAGGACTTACCATTTTAAACACAGAATTACATACCAGTAAGTAAGTATGATTATTCAATTACTTTCATATGAACATGAGGGTGGTCTGTCATCTCATTGAGTATCAATTACCAAAGTATAATTGGGCTAAGTAAATTAATCTGAATGACTGATTAAATATCTATCTATCAGCTTTGTCCTGTGTTTAAGGCATCAAGTGGTATCAGGTGACACTGTCTGCCAACAAGTAAAATATCCCACATATGGTGTAAAGCTTCTGTTTATGTCATAATGAATGGACAAATAAAAGTATATTCTATTCTATTCTATTCTATTCTATAATACATGACTTGTATGTTGTTGTTTTTTTTTTTCACCCCAATTTTTACAAGTTTAGTTTGGGAGTTATTAACTTAATGAGTCAATCATTCAACATAAATTTGTCTTTCTCTTTCAGATTACCAGCATACTAGATGCCGGATATGTCTTATGAAGTATGACCAACACCAGTGGTGGATCCAGGGCCCCCCCCCCCCGACCACTGAGATGGAAATAACGTTTTGAAGAAAGAAGGGCGTAACGTGGGTCCAGCCTGCAAATGCAGATACAACGCTCACTCAGGCCCAAGGAATGCCGAAACGATGCCCGACCCCCCTAGACAACCCTAGTCTCGATCCGCCACTGAATGCCAGCTTCATTAAAACATAAAGAGGTAAAGAAATATAAATTTTTTTTTGGTGTTTCGATTTGATAATTGCCTTTGGGAAAATAGCTAATGACATCAATGGTTTATTTCATCCTGTATCTTGATCCAATTCTTAAAAATGTCATTTTTGTCTGTTAATTTCCATTTTTTCATGATTTTATCACAGTGTCACTTCTTGTTATATTGCAGATCCCTGATTGAATTCACAGTATACTCCCATGTACAAGAGTATGTCAGGGGAATGCCAGTCAAACCAACTTAATGGCCAATGACCATGCAGGATTATCAGGATTTTCAGGATTCTAAATGGCTGTGGAGTCTCCTCTATCTTTAAAAATTAACCCAGCATGATGAAAACATTTATAAAGTATCAACGATCATTAAGAAAATGACTTTGAAATGGATGCGCCCAACTGTGAGGAACTGAAGGTAGCAATATAATGTTCATCAAATGTGTTGAAGCTTTCGTGTCTCACCTCAACTTGGATGGTAGTAAAAGGTGGTGAGCAATTCTTTTCCACAGCCTTCCCTTCGATTTTTGTTGATGCTTTTAATTGGCAAGTATTTTCCACTTGACTGTGCGTTTGATATCTTTTATGCAAACTGTGTTTACATAATATCAACTGTTCACTGGTTGCCATTTGATTGTTTGTTTGAATATGCTCCTGAAGTATCTCTGTACAGTAATAAACACAACTTTTATTCATTACTTACTTAGCTTTTAGTATCTCGGTTGATATACCACATTATGGTATTCTATGAAAAGTTGTTTCAACAAAATTATCTTCTAGCTTTATGAAATTTAGTAGATTTTTATATGTTTTCGCAGTTATGATCCAACTTAACAGTAATTTCATACAAGTGAAATGAAGTATCTTAAAGAAACCTCACATTTTCTGTTGCATTCAAAATTTCAAGTGTATTTTATCGCTATATTATGTTAATATTCTCTGTATTTATGATGATTGACATCTTTTATTGAAAGATGACATACACAATATGTAATTGCTTGATAATAAATGTATATAGTATTCATTAACAAATTATGATTGTATGATTGAAAAAATGAGACCTATAATATAGCTACAATTTATTTTCATGTCATTAAATAGTTGTGAATGATGAAATAAACTGTTTCTATTAATTTTGTTTTGCATACTTCTGTTTCAAGGCTCTCTTCTTTTTAGAGGGGCAACTTTATATAAAGCAATAAATTGACCCGTTGCATGGTCCAAAATACCAGACACCTGGTCAAAATCACTAGCCTATGTTGTCCTAAAGACCAGTTGCCTGGTCAGAATTACTAGTCTGTGTTGTCCTGAAGACAAATCACCTGGTCAAAATTACCTGGCTACATTGTCCTAAAGACTAGTTTACCTGGTCAAAATTACTAGCCTGTGTTGTCCTAAAGACCAGCTACCCGGTTAAAATTACTAGTCTCTGTGGTCCTGAAGTCCAGTTGCCAGGTCAGGATTACTAATTCATGCATCATGCTGGTATCAAGTCAACTAGTAACCATGCCAACTGGTAACCAAACCAACTGGTAACCAACCAACTAGTAACCAACCAACTGGTAACCAAAAACCCTACCAACTGGTAACCATCCATTTTTTGTGGGTTACCAAGTCGTAACCATGGATTTCAATTAATTTCATGGCCATACCAACTAGTAACCTCTCTGTAAATTTAATGAATAAATAATAAAATGTGTTTGTTCTAAAATAAATTATCCCAATATAACTTATATAAATCTAAATATTTATAATTACAATGATAAAATAAAATATTGGAGATTATAAGTTGGTTACTAGTTGGTTCGTTCTGAATTTCCCTGGTTACCAGTTGGCAACAGCCACTGGTTACCAGTTGGTAAAGAATTTTCTCTTTTTGGTTACTACTTGGCCATGGCCTGTTCATTACTGAGTGTCATGGTTACTACTTGGTCAGTAAAAATCAAAAGTGGTTACGAGTTGGTTTGGTTACCACTTGGCATGGTTACTAGTTGACCTGTATTCATCATGCTTACTAAGAAAGTAGTCAAGCTAACTATCAGGTGTAATAAAAATTACTATCCTTTAGTCCGTTCCTTGATGAATTTAGCAGGTGACATGACTACAGTGTTGTCAGATTGACTCAAAAAGTAGTCAGGCATGACTATCTGAGGGTAAATTTTATCAATAAGGTAGTGATTATGACCAATTACACCTAGTAACAATGACAACTATAGAGACATTGCATGCACCTGTAAGGTAGTAAATTTGATCACCAGCTCATAGCCTTGACTACTAATGCTACATTCTCACGGCGGCTCCCGGAGAACTATTTAGATCGGCGTCGAAGTATTTCCTGGTAATTTGGATGAATTTGGGTGATCCGCCGTCGACTTTTAACATCCCCCCAGGGGAAGTTTTTGTTCCCCTCAGCGGTTCCTAGAAATGGGAAAACTGCGCCGTGGATGTCAAAAAAGATTCAACAGGTACAAACTTTTTTTTCATGACGGCGGAGCAGAGCCAAAAATTTTCTTAATTTTTGGATGTCCGGCGTGGATTTTTTCAGTGAGAACGCCTCAAAAACATCTCCGCCGGGATATTAGGACATCCCCTGCCCCTGAGGGGACCTCTCCTGCCCCCGCGGGGACCTTTCCTGCCCCCGTGGGGACCTTTCCTGCCCCTGGGAGGACATTTGAAGCCTCGCCGGCAGTTTTTGACATCCCGTCGCGGTGAAATAGGTTCACTGAGGGGCAGTTATAGGTTCCCTGAGGGGTACTTTTTATATCTCGGGGCGATATAAAAGTATCCCTCAGGAGGAGGAAATTCCTTTCCCCCGGCGAAACTTTTGGGGACGGCGTACGACTTTTCTTCCCCGCAGTGAACAAAAAGAACCCCGCCGTGATATGCTTTTAATTAATTATGTAATGGTTTTATAAACATTGTATGTCGCCGTGATGGTCATTTTTTTCTAGAATTCAACTCAAGCTGCCCCTCAGTGGTAAAAAGTTCTCCGTAACGTGCCGTGAGACTGGGGCATAAGTTGTACATCTTACTAATCCAAAGTAATGTCACATTGACTACCCTTTAGTAATTCTGACTCAAGGAGTTGTCGGTTTAGGCACCAGGGTATTACTACTCTAGAGTTGTCATGGTGACTACCCTGTGTTTAGAGTGAGTATCATATAATGAGTTTAATACATTGTACATTATTTTCAATAGTGGGGTCATTCTCAAATTTCGGGACAATTTGCGTCACTCCAGTTCCCTGACATTAATTTGAATGCAATAGATATCTGAAGCGTCACTCTAAATCTGTTATTCATATTTCTATTTAGAACCACTGCATTTGGAACAAAAAGTCATTTATTAGACCTTTTTTTGGTGCATTGTGTACAGTAATCTGTGCCAAATCAATGGTTTTTTCCCTGTCACTGGACCTTACATGACAAAATCAAGTGTTAATTTTCCTCCTAAAGTACCATCATTTCCAAAGTTTCTATGCGCGATTCATGAGAATATAGACTTGAATTATACATACATCATATTTAACTTTTTTCTTGTTTCATTTCATTGAATTAATTGATGTAAAAGACGTGTCACTAGTTTATGGAAATTTTTTTGTCCCCTCCGTTACAGGCATAGCTCGGCTCGCTATTGTTTTTAATGAGCAATTTCCACTCAAGGTTGTAAGATACACATGCGCCAAACTACCACAGCTTTGCAGATTTTCATTAAACTGGTATTCAACAAGTTAAGGCATCATTTTCATTGGAACATTTTTTGGTCCCACTGAAATGTCCCCTCCGTTACCTCCAATTCCGAGCTTACGAGTGATACCTTTTCAAAGAAATTTCATGTATATATTGCTGAGGGTGACAGGATTCAATAGAGTGCAATCAAAACTTTTTATCTCCCAAATAGAAACCACTATTAAGAGAAAACCAAACGTTCCTGTCCCCTCCGTTACCATTCCTGTCCCCTCCGTTACCACAAAAAATCAATATTTAATTAAAAATACGATTGATCTTAGATGAAGAACTTCTGAAAATAAGACTTACATATTTTTTTTTTTTTTTCCATTTTTAAAATTGCTCAAAATGCAGGTTTTTTGCATCAAAAGTCCCCTCCGTTACCATATTTTCCAGGGCATTTTGTCCCGAAATTTGAGAATGGCCCAGTTATGCCTCTATAAGACAAATAATATTTTCATGAAGGAATGCTGCAAGGATTCAAATAACTTCAATAATTAATTTTTAATATGACTCACTTGCACTCAAGATAGCACTGGTTGTAATAGACCTTCCAATCTTCTCCGCAGACCGGATCCCATTTTGGAGAACACTGTTCGCAGAGTAGCACTTTCCCGGCTGAAACAATAGCGAACAGTTTTGCAAGACATCAAGCTTTCTAAAATGACTGCGCTCAAAAGATGTGACAGTAGAAAAATATATAAAGGTTTCATCGAACATTGGGGACTATAGGGGAAATACCATTTTTTTACAGTATAACTAAGGGGGTATGAAAAAAGAAAACATCAAAAACTGCGCCTTTGTACATGCATGCAAAAGTGCGCGAAATCTGTATGCACCATTTTACCTGCGTCATAAGATCCCCTGTTTTAAGACCAATTTGCCTTAAGTGACTGCCTTCCTCACGCACAAAGTGGAATTTTTAGAGCATTTTGCACCCCCACAAGAGACCACTTCATGACTGCGGAAGGGGTGGTGTTATAACGCAGGGACCATTCTATTTTCTCTGAATTGAAAAGTCTGATACTCACCGATTTCTGTTGCCAGGACAGCCAAAACCATCACAACCAAAGTCCTAATCATGATCAGGTTTGTTGAGAACATTGCTGATCAACAAATCTGATGTTAGTTAGCTATGCACCTGCATGTCTTTTATATGAATTGGAATAATGGAAAATTGATTGCTATTTGTTATGTGATAGTCTGGAATAACATTTGTACAAATTTAAGTTTCTGATGGGTAAATAAGTAAAATTATTAACTCATTTGAACCATGAAATTGCTCTGACAATAAAAGCAATAGAAAAAGATATTTGTTTCCTTTGAATTAATTGCAATAATTGACATTATAAGGGACCGTTCAGAATTTATGACTGGGGGGGGGGTTGGAGTTTTGCTGGAACTTCCCGTCAAAAATTAATACCCCCCCTTGACTTTCATGCGGATTTTTAGTACCCCACCCCTAGGTTTCACGCGTATTTTTAGTACCCCCCCTCGACATACAAAGCAGTACACTCATATATATACTGTTATACATGGCAACGCGTACAGATTCGCGTCATTTCGCTGAATTTTGCCCGAAAAAAGGCCAAATAAAATGAATTTATGCGTGTTTTTTAAAATTTTTTCTTTGTTAAAATTTCTTACCCCCCCCTTGGAAGTGTTGCCAAAAATTAATACCCCCCTTGAAACACGTGTGAAAAGTTAGTACCCCCTCAGCCAAAACTCCCACCCCCCCCCCCCAGTCATAAATTCTGAACGGTCCCTAACAGGATATCAATATGTCGCGACAAATCATCAACAAAAATGTCATCATCAAGTTAGAAAATTTTTGAATAATACTAACAACATTTTTGCTGGATTTTTCGCTGAACCACCCACACATAAATGTATATACTGTATGTGGGAATCATTTTTTTTAAATCAGACAAAATGGCGTATCATGCAAGCAGCTTGATATTGAAAATTTGGGCATTTTGGCATGGCTCCTCCCTGATTATGCAAAGCTCCTGCAAGAATTCGGCATAGCAAATTTCTGCTCAAATATTGGTATATGGGCAAGGCTTCGGTGTCATGAAATTTTTGGTTACATCAAAAGACATCATGTTTTTGCTTGTTTTAAGCGGTTTCTGATGCAAAAACTTCCATGGTGTCAACTAACATGCAATGTCTTGCCTCCATTTTATAATTTCATTGTGTTTTTGAGTGCATAGTATGCGTAATGGGAAAATGGCAGTGAAAGTGTTCAGGTAGGTGGACATTCTTCGTGTCCTACTGCTACTTTTGGGTATTATTATTTTTATGCCAGCTGTAAAATAGGTCCTATAGTGCAGTTCTGGCAGGTTTTAGTTACTGAACAATCATGAGATGATAATGAATGACTTTCCACAGCCCATTGGTGGTGATGTTGGTAATCAGAACGAAATGAATTTTTACCCACTTTTCGTGTCTTTTCCGTTACATCATCACTGTCAATTGCTCCCGGATACCTTGGCACAATCCAAGCATAAACAAGGCCAGTTTAGCATAATTAGCATGGAAATTAACTGGAGTGACTCCGAGTGACTTGAAATGGGACATACTCCCTTCAATAATCAAAATAACCCTTTCATATAGTTTATGTTGTAACTAAGCCAAAATGTTACATCATAAGACGGATATCAATTTTTGATATAATTTCATTCTCCAACATTTTACAAATATAACTATGTAAACTTAATCCTGACCTTTGGAAATCCATAGTGAAATAAAAATCATGTCACAAAGGTCTGTATTTTTCCACTCACCAGAGCTTTCGCCCATCTCTCATGGGCTTCTTCAGCTATCTGTTGTTCTCAGTTTGTCACATGACTGCTCACAGTCAAGTCATGTGACAGGAGGCATTGACTGGGATAATGTAAAAGTTCTAGACAGAGAAGATCACTGGCTCAAAAGAAAAATCAAGGAAGCCATTGCCATCAGACGCCATAAGCCATCACTCAACAGGGACCAGGGCTGGGACCTCCCTCCAATTTTCTGCAACCTCCTGTCACATGACTTGACTGTGAGCAGTCATGTGACAAACTGAGAACAACAGATAGCTGAAGAAGCCCATGAGAGATGGGCGAAAGCTCTGGTGAGTGGAAAAATACAGACCTTTGTGACATGATTTTTATTTCACTATTTTACAAATAAATTTGAAGAAGTTTTGTGGCATCTGATCACAACTGCTGGCTTATGACTTAGAATGGCAGGATTTTGCTAGACGAGTAGGAGCCAGCGAATGAAAATTTTTTCTGCCCAAGTGGCTCTTTTCTTGGTTACATCATAAGATGTTCTCATACTTGACTGTTTACAGTGCATGCTATAAGACACAGTTCATTGTGTGCAAGAATCAATGAAGAAAGGACAAATTTACCTGATTTCTCTACTTATGTTGGAAAATGTTAAATGTGGATAATAAAACACAATGAACGTTCAGTCTGTTACCATACTTTGGTGTCATGTTACATCATCAGATTAATATTCCTGTTTGTCTGTGATGGTCTGTTCCAATGTCGTTCCGAATCAGGCACATAGCAGAAATGAAAACCGGTATATAGTGTATATCCGTTTTATCATTCATAAGTTAAATAACTTCCTTGATTTTTGGAAATTCTTTCTTATCATGTAACATGGACACAATTCCATGATTGGCAGTTTTGTCTCATGGTTACATCATACGGAAATATTACCGTTTTCCTGGGAAGACTACACTTCTGGGAAGTAGCTAGTTGTTCTAAGAGATCAGTTATTAGATTGATATCTAGCATAGCTTTTTCATAAAGCTCCTGGAGGCAGATACAGCTGAAATGTCTTTTATAAATTTTCTTATGAGGTAACAAAGACACCGCAAACCAGGTTTATGTTCCACAGATTCTTCTTTGAGCATCATTGCCACAGCGAAATTATGATATAGTCAAAGCTCATCACAAAGCTGTACATGTCTTTTATTGTCTGGACAGAATTTAGGCATGCAGTTTCTATGGATTGTTCTTTTAAAAAAACTAAATTTGCGTTATACTTTCAATTCTGATGATGTAACTTAGACACAAAAATTTTAAAATTGAAAATTAACCATGATGCTATGACAATAAAAAGTCGGTTTCAAAATAGAAAATATCTGCAGGTGCTACTTTAATCAAAAACAACAGTAGCAAGTCATATTCAGTCCTAGATGAAGACAGAGAAGCAAAATAAAATGGGTTTCGTGTCCTCATTACGCTTTGCAACTTCTAACCTTCTTATACAGAAGGATAGTACGATCTTAATCAAACTTGGATGTTGCTTTCGTAAAAATTCCCATACCCTATCAATTCAGACACTGATTTGAAATATCAAAATGGTATTCATATTAAAAAATATGGCTTTAAGTTGAAATTTGTGTCCTTGTTACATCATCAAAAATTTTGCTAAATTTTAATTTTTGCTTCTTTCAGTACATGTTCAGCCAAAGTGACGATGTGAAAAAATGCCCAATTCTATAATCATTGGTATCATGCAAAAACAAAATGATGTTTGCTACATTAAATTGCAAAAATGTTGAATTTTGAGGTCTTATGATGTAACCATGTCATGACACCGAAGCCTTGCCCATATTCGGATCCTGGGGGGGGGGGGGGGGGGTTCTCACTATATGTTGGTCTACACCTATGCTCGGCTGAAAAGGGCTCTTCAAGGGCTAATTTTCCCTAGCTAAGGGTCCTAAAATGAGGTCTGAATATTCCTAGAGATGGTCCAACATTTCCAGCACTCCGAATTTCACATAAAAATCACCTTCCAAGAGACATCTGTGGTGGCAAAAAAGCCATTATTCGGCAAAAATAATTGAAATTATACAGGCGACCGAAAAAAAACCCCTCTTTGAGGGCGAATTTTCCCTAATCCAGGGTCCTATTTTTGCATTCATGGCCCTCCGTTAATGGGTCTGGGTGCGAGACGCTCAGCTGAGCACCCCTGTCATATTTGGGGGCGAGAACCCCCAGGATTCGGATAACATTTTGAAAGAAATTCGAGAAGCATACATATATTTCTTGCTGCAGTTCTGCAGCTGAGCTGCTCTTCCACGAGAAGCTGCAGAATTCTGTAGGAAGCTGCAGAATTCTGCAGTTGTACAGCTGCCTGAAGGATTTCTGCAGTTCTGTAGAGCTCTGCATGCAGGATTTCTGGGCCTCTGTTACTTCTTATAGCATTCTGCGATGCATAAATCTGCAAAGTTCAGATTTCCTTGACCAAGGTCTTGTCTCCTCCAAGGAAACATTAGTTTTGGGATGTGGTGTCAGATAAAGGGTCTGGGGGGTTATAGCTGTATGGGGGTCCTCTAGCTGTCATTGTAGTATTTCAGAAAGGATTCTGCAGCAAAGTATGTAATTCTGCAGTAATTATGCAGCTTAATTGGGAGGTTGTATTATATATATATGCACTTCCGCAACTATCTGCAGGATTTCTGCAATTTTTTAGAATAAATATTTTTCGACCAATCAAAGACTATTGGGGAGGGTTTTGGGAGGGCACTTCAGAACAAGCGTCTATTTTGTTATAACATATATTGTTTGGCCACTATGAGGAGCTAAAATATCGAAATTTAGGCGTTTTTTTGAGTCATTTTCGTCATATTCTGCTGATATCGGACAATACATTGTGCAGAGAAGAAGAGTGGAAAATGTAAAAATTATGGCGGTTCTGAAGTGCCCTCCCAAAACCCTCCCCAATAGTTTTTGAATGGTCGAAAAATATTGATTCTAAGTCTCATTTTTTGAAAATCATGCTTTTTTCAGGTTTTTTCAGGTCTCACCAAAGGGGATTTACATTATAAACTTCAAGTGAAATGTGCTACCTCTAAATATAAATAGAATGAGCTGAAATTTTACACACATGCTCTCATATGCCAACCTCACTTGCAAAAAAAGTCAGGTCTGATCCGCAAACACTGGGGCGCCAGCCGCCAGTCCCACCATACTCTACATTAGACAATATAAAAGCTCTAAAATGTTTTGGATAATAATGTAAACATCCCAGGACTTCATTTTGTGTGAATTTTTAATTTTAATCCCCAACAGAATGACTCCAAACTTGGCAGATTGGAGGTACCCGAGGTACGTCAGATTATTTAATAAAATTTCTATTATTTTGAGTCCAGGAGCTGAAAAAGTTGATTTATCATGTTTATTTTTCATAACCTAAACATAACAGATTATTCTTTGATGAAATTCTGGAGCAGCTCAGACCTATATCCAACTAAAATATCTGAAATGCCACAAAAGTTAAACTTTGTGGGCATCTATGTCAGAGTACCATGACTTTTCTTGTTCAATCATTTTTGAAACCTGCTGTTTTTGAGTTGTGTTGTAAGAAATGACCATTTCTGAATTAATACAGCTGTCATCCATATTTTTTGGTAAAGGAGAGGCTAACCAGGTCTCCTGGCCGAGAAATTTTCAAAACTCTCAGTATAACTGGACAAGTGCAATTGATGCTACACATTGCTATGTACAGGTACCACAAAAATGCAACGTTTGGATCTCTCTGTTGTGGAGAACAATAAAAAATACACAAGAAATGAAGTCCTGGGACGCTTACATTATTATTGCTTTAAGTAGAGTTATAAAAAAAATGAAGATCAGAATCTGTAGGGGTGCCCAAACTTTTGCACATGTAAAGTACGACAAAAAGACCCATGTTTTTTTTTTAATTTTTATGTTTCCATTCTTCTTTCTGGCTAAAATTGAGTGCATGCATAGGTATCCTTTACTCACACAATTCACATTGGAAAGATTCTGCAAATGGCTCGTTTGAAATTTGAAAAAATGTGACCCCACTCAAAGGGTGCCCAAACTTTCGCACCCCCCTGTATAGGTTTCTGTTGAAGTTTTGTTTTGGCAAGAATTCCAGGTGCATGTCTGCTACAGTTCTGCAAGAATTATATGTAGTTCTATGCTTTTGCTGGAATGCTGCATTTTTGCAATTCCTTGCAAGCAGGAATTTTGTACTGCAGGAATCAATTAGTTTTCTGCATAGAGCCATTTTGCGCCTTTCTGATACAGAACCATATACTCTATCAGAGAACTGATATAAGACACCGTCGAAGTTATTGAAACCACCAATATGATGGAAAGGACCAGGTTTCCGCTTCATCCATCAATTTTTAAGATGAATTGCTTTATTGACAAGTAGGTATTGAGAAGCACACTAGAAAATTCAGTTATCATTTTAAAAACGGAACTAGGAGCCTCCGAAAGCAGCTAAACAGAGAAACCAATTACCGTAGATGAAATAGAAAAATATGCCCTAACCATGGGGCCACCGAGCTCTTTCCACCTTGTAATACATGCATTTGACCATCACGATTAATGAAGCCATGGATGAATGAGTGGGGCTTTATGTCACTTATTTATTAACCAAGTAGGCTAATTAAGACAGGAGGACACAGCAGGTGACAGATGATTGAAACTGCTGTCCAACATAGGTCCAGGCAATCTGGCTAGAGCTAGATTGGAACCAGGGAACCAGCAATTAGGCAGGACAGAGCAGTACCAACTGAACCGCCTGCCCTCCCTTGCCATCATGAAACAAAACTGCAAGACTGCGGATGAATTATTGCGCATTTTTGTCCTGTAATTCTGCACCTCTAGCAGGCTAGCTGGCACAAAATGGAGGCTAGAAAGGCACAGCAAAGGTAACAACAACGGACTTATTTCAACTGAAGACAAGAATTTCAATTTTCAAATTCATTATTTAATCAATTTTGATTCTTTCGACATGTCAATAACAAATACAAAGTCCAAGTTTTTCGAAGTTTTCAAAAAATCTAATGAAAACACAAATTTTCAAACATACTCATGATACAACACACTAAAAATTCACAGACATACAAAACAATAAGTTAAATATCACAGAACTTTTATAGTTTATCGCACCATTGGCTTCTCATCTACAACGCAGCCTTTAAAAGAGTTGTAGCGGACATCAATCTCCCCTTCTTCAAGCTGCAAAAAAGTCAAGCAGATACATATTAGGGCTCGAGAAAATCCTCAAGCGATAAATTGGGAGCTTTAACGATTGACTATCAAGCGGATAAGGGCTGAGGAAAATTCTCAAGCTATAAATTGGAAGCCCCTATCTTATGATTGACTATCGATTTAAAATAATCTACTATTTCTCTTCAGATATTTTATTATTTTTTTCCATATCTCATGAAAAGCCAAAGACATACATGTACGCAATTTTATGTCTCCCTTACTTGTATGCAATGCAAATTTTACAATAAATAATTTGCTATACATAGCCTACGTAGATTTGTGTTACGTCACTGAATTTCGTAATGAAGCTGACTTGAAATTGAAAGAAATGTTTTCAAAATGTTTATCTCGAATATGACTAATTGACTGGCTCTCCTAGTAAGCTTACAATATATTAATCATGTTTATTGCATTTTAATAACAAATTAAATAAATCTTCCAATTAGAACAATAATTATTATTATACCAGATCTATAAAATTAAAATCCCTCATCTAAAATTTGGGAAAAAATGACAAACAAGTTCTTCACCTAAAGGAGAAGGGCTCGTCCGAGTTGTTATGGGTAAATCATAGATATCAAAATGCTGACCTTGGCAAAAAGTAACGTGTTTGAAAGGCGTATAAATCTTAAGAATGATAAAGGAATGGAAAATCAACCTGGAAAAGGAAAAGGACAATGAAATGAAGGAAGAAAAGAAGGAAGGAAAAGAAGGAAGAAAAGAAGGAAGAAAAGAAGGAAGGAAAAAAGGAAGAAAAGAAGGAATAAAGGGAAGTACGAAAAGAAGGGAGAAAAGAAAGAAGAAAGAAAGAAAGAAGTGAAGTGCTCTAAGGAAGGAAAGAAAGAAGGAAAGAATTTGAAGGAGGAAGAAAATAAGGAAGTAAAGAAGGAAGTAAAGAAGGAAAACAAGAAAGAAAATCAGGAAAAAAAGAAGGAAGGAAAAGAGGGAAAGAAAAGAAGGATACAAAGAAGGACACAAAGAAGGATACAAAGAAGGATACAAATTAGGATCCAAAGAATTACGAAAAGAAGGGAGAAAAGAAGGGAGAAAAAGAAAGAAAGAAGTAAAGAAAGAAGTAAAGAAGGAAGAAAAGAAGGAAGAAAGAAGGAGAAACGAAGGAAGAAAAGAAGGAAGGAAAAGAAGGAAGAAAAGAAGGAAGGAAAAAAGGAAGAAAAGAAGGAATACAAAGAAGTACGAAAAGAAGGGAGAAGAAAGAAAGAAGAAAGAAAGAAAGAAGTTAAGTGCTCTAAGGAAGAAAAGAAAGAAGGAAAGAATTAGAAGGAGGAAGAAAATAAGGAAGTAAAGAAGGAAAACAAGAAAGAAAATCAGGAAAAAAAGAAGGAAGGAAAAGAGGGAGAGAAAAGAAGGATACAAAGAAGTAAAGGACACAAAGAAGGACACAAAGAAGGATACAAATAAGGATCCAAAGAAGTACGAAAAGAAGGGAGAAAAGAAGGGAGAAAAGAAATAAAGAAGTAAAGAAGGAAGAAAAGAAGGAAGAAAAGAAGAAGAAAGAAGGAGAAACGAAGGAAGTAAAGAAGGAAGGAAAGAAGGAAGAACTTGTTTTGATATAGACGCATAGATTATAGATGGCATTATTGTTAATACCTCCCATTGCAATATATATATAAACATTGATGTGACAATGACAAACTTTTCAATACTTTTTGCAAAAAGAAATTAAAAACTTTTCAAGACTTCTTCAACACGTGGTTTCGAAAGGCCTCTGCCTCTGCCCTGCCACCCCTCCCTCCCCATGCATGCCAGTCAGGCTCCAGACTGGTGAATGTGATCGACACAAGCAGTGGTCAATATAAACAAGCAGAAAATAACGACTGACAATCGGCTATCTTCGATATGAAACTGGCTGATGTGACTGGCTGGACCTATCAGCAAGCTTGTCTTATGGCAAAATCACTTGACTTTGGTCAAACCAAACGTCTCTCGCCGAAGCTCGAGCCAAAAAAAAGTACATCAACCTCACCTCATCAAAGGCGTAAATTTCGTCATAGCATCTTTGTGAAATGCATTTCCTGATGCAATTAGTGTGTTCCAATCCAACCAGGCCTCCACATCTATGGGCTTCTTCACACTGGATTTTCATATTTCGTATTCTTCTTTCCTGCAAATTTAAATCAATATTATCAATTATATGAAACAGCATTCTCCAAAAAGGTAATAGTATTACTCAACCAATAGAAATCGATATAATTGCATATTAATTAATTGCTCACTGGAAACAATGAATCATTATAGGGTTACATGAATACCTGAGACCAGGAACAACTTAAATATTATCCATAGGCCTAGAAGGATAATTGTTCAGAATTTCAGATACTTCAACCCGTATATTTTATATTACAAGCTCCTAACATAATGATCGATGTTAATGTGTTTTTCAGCCTTTACGATACAACACAATGTGTAGATGTGTGTATTTATAAAATTACACCTACATTTCTTTGTTTCTTTCTGTAAGGATATCTTTTAAAGCTGAACGAAGTAGCAGCGTAGGTGACTAGGACACACTCCAGAATTACGATGACTAGAAGTAAATGATGAGGTTTCAACCGTGGAATCATCTTTTATGGACCTTTCAAGCATCACCACCTACAGCCTGGAAAACAGAACAAATATTTTATAACGAATATAAATAAACAATAAGCACGTTACCAAATTTTACTTTTAGATCTATGAAAATTTACACAATTACTGAGAAATGTGAGACCATCAAGGTTCCGGGAAATTAATGGAGTATTTTCTTTAATAATATTCTAAATTAATCTCACTCTTGAAGATAATATAATAAATCCTTCATAAAAATTGCTATTTGAGAGATAAAATCTCGCTCTTTAAGGATCTCAGAGGTTGACATTCCTGTATCATTTTTGGCGCAATAAATTCAAGCAAATCCGCAGAGCTGCGCAGACCAATTAAATTTTTAAAAGGCATTAGCCACTACAACGGTCAAATGAAATTTAATTTTTTTTTTAGCTACCAGCATGTCAGAAGAGATGAAATATAAATAACCGATGATGTAGGCCAAGATCTATTAAATTGACTGAATGAGTGAAAATATGAAATTGATTGGATTCAACAATTGGCATTAACAACATCAAAATTTGACAAAAATACAATTTTGATCATTGAATCAATAGGCCTACAAAATTGAAAGAGCTGATTCACAATGATTGTCAAACACTAGTCTTATTATATACCAGTATACCTACTGAAATTTATAAATTCAAGCCATGATTACAGGCGCAAACACCAAATTTGTCTTGATTTCTCTGACATTTTTGTTTTGACAGATTTGACAGCTCTGTGGCGTTGCAACTCTTTGGGCAGAAATTTCACAAGCGTGTTTTGCGCAAGAAAACTACTTCCGCTGAAAAGACGCGCAAACGAAAAAAGCCGAAATTTCTCTAAATTTGTGAAATTTTAGCAATTTAGAGATGAGTTCGGCCAGCAAGGTAATTGAAATGTGATGCCATGAGTTGTAGTCGTCATTATGCACTGGAATGTGGCTGCGTGTAGGCTCCATGTTAGCTTGTACAGCTGTCAGACGCTGTGCAATTTTGAAAAAATTGTGTTGATTGTCCATGTGTCAATGTTGACAATGTGCAAGACTGCCAGTCAATGTGATGATTGTGATCTGCAGTTGATTGGTTTTTTGACACATTCTCACAAGTTCAAATAGTGTGTGATCACACCATAAGCCTGGTATAATATTGAACAAAACTTAACAGTAAAAAATAAAATCCAACCGCTGCCCCGCCAGACCACCATCATTGTTTTGTACTACTACTAGGTAGGCTACTTAACATGCCTGGAAAAAGTTGGGAATTCAGGCATGTGCAATGCCTGAGAATTTCCAGAAATATCACTGGGAATTTTTGAAAAAAGGTCCAAATTTTTTACTTTTATGCAGTTGCTTGATTCGCGACCATTTGTGGCTAATTTTGCCGTACTTTATGACATCGCTTGGAAATTCACATTTTTTCTAGCCCTGCTACTTACTATTTAGTGATTATTTTTGTTTCACTTAGGGAGTCAAAAGAGCAAGGGCATTAGCCTTTTAGTAGTCTTTGGTTAAGTTTTTTTTTTCGAATAAGGTGTGCAATTAACATGATCCTCGATTGCTTTCTTCCAGGTCGGTGAAATCTTCACCGCGGCTGGCAATGCCTTCAGCAAACTGGGAGACCTGAGTATGCAGTTGCAGCTGGCCAATGAGGCGTCCCCGGCTGGGTAAGAACAGGATATTAAGCAATGTTAAGATTTAAAATTAATAAATCTCAATGATAGGAAGTAAAACATGCATAGTTATGACTTGCTGTCTTACTCACCCAGATTTGAACTGTTTGAGTCTTTAAAAGCAATAATTATTTATTTGTACTGAATTTATATTATTACTGTTGCTGCAGGTTGTACAAGCTACTATTTACAAGCTCATTTGCTTTCCCTGACTTTCGTTGGAAAATATAGATCTATCCTGAAATTACGGCGGTAGGATATGCAGCAATGCCCTTAATTACAAAAACAAAATTTTAACTTCCTTAAAAATTTAACTATGAAGGCTTAATCCTGACCTTTGGAATTCCATAATTTGTGCTATGAAAATCATCACAAATTATGAATACTAGTCAACTAGTAACCATGCCAACTAGTAACCAAACCAACTCGTAACCATTTTTCATTTTCCCCAACCAACTCGTAACCAAGAGATCTTGTAATCAAGTGACCTTGACCAAGTAGTAACCAAAAAATAAAAATTGTATGCCAACTCGTAACCAGTACTCATCGCCAACTGGTAACCAGGGAAGACCAACTGGTAACCAGGGAAGACCAACTGGTAACCAGGGAAGACCAACTGGTAACCAGGGAAGACCAACTCGTAACCAGGGAAGACCAACTCGTAACCAGGGAAGACCAACTCGAAAACACAAGTTGATCTTTTGTGTCTCTTTAATTATGACTTAGTAAGGCCCTCCCTGATTACGACTTGGTAGGGCCTTGGTTACGACTAGGTAGGGCCCTGCATGGTTACGACTTGGTAGGGCCCTTGGTTACTAGTTGGTAAGGTCAGTAAATTGATTTTAATGAGTGGTTACCAGTTGGTGACCCACAAAAAAAGGATGGTTACGAGTTGGCAGAAAGTTTGGTTACCAGTTGGTTGGTTACCAGTTGGTTGGTTACCAGTTGGTTTGGTTACCAGTTGACATGGTTACCAGTTGACTTGATACCCAAATTATCCTTAGGGCTATTCCATTTAAAACTCTGGGGGGGGGGGGTGGTCGGGTTGATTTTTTTTTCGTAAGATGGATGGGGGGGTCGGCGAAAATTCACTTTAGATGTATGGAGGGATGCCAAAGAAATCGATTTAGATGTACGTAGGGGACCCGAAAAATTCGATTTAGATGTATGTAGGGGGTCCTCCGACCCTCCAGACACCTAATAAATAAATTATTGCTTCATACATGCTACAAGAAATTAAATAAATCGTCATTTCGGACGAAATTTGACAGGTCGCCGCATGGTCAAAATTAGTCGGCGCCGAAATTGAGCAACCTTCTGGCCATTCTGATGACCCGAAAAGGGCTGGTAACCCCTAAACAACTATTCAGACATGTGCACAAACACTTTAATAAAGAATTTCAGTACCTGTCATGCATTCTCAAGACTGATTATTCCAAAATTCAGCTAAAATCTTGGCAACATGTGAAAGAAAACATTTGCTGCCATGTTTTGGTAGTAGTGGTAGTAGTATGTTCTCCCTCGGCTCCGGTAGGTGGAGGGAGGGAAGGGAGGAGCTGGGAGGGGCCCTGCTTTGCTGATGGATGGATGATTGGGGCTTTATGTCCTGTATAGGATAGGTTAGTTTTGCTGATGGGTGGATGATTGGGGCTTTATGTATTGTATAGGATAGGTTAGGACTTCTTCTTCTTCTTCTTCGGTTGATTTTCCGCCTCCAGCCCAGGCGAACCCCTGAATTGGTATTCAGAGTATGTTTAAAATTGAGTCTCTTTTCAGTGCTAATTTGAAACACATTTGGCTACACAAAAGGCATGCATTTTTTGCAGCCTCCGATGAAAGAGTTGAAATGTTTATATTGCTATTTGGCCCCAAAACTACTGCCACTACAAGCATGTTATGCACATTACTGCTACAAAATAATTCCTATCATGCTGAAGTCCTAATTAACCAGTTTCTGCCCCCCCCCCAGGATTCCTAGCAAGCTGGGCAGCCTGGGCTGAATCCTAGGTGGGGGGGGGGAGGCAGAGACTGGTCAATCAGGACTGCAGCATAGCTCAGCATGTTAGAAATTACTTTGTAGCAGTAATGTGCACAAATCAATTAGATAGGAGCCCCAGACCATGACTTTGCAATTTATTTAGACACGTCACTCAAAAGTGTTCTATTATCAAACTCCACAATTTCTAGATCATGTTGTACATCTTCTGGGAAGAGATAAAATATCACATTTATGATAAATATCAAACTAGGAAATATTGGCCAAGAAAAATGGAATAACTAAGTCCCTTCTGAAAATAAATATTAATTTTGGAGGATTTGACTTCCTCCGCCATCATATCACGGAGAACTGCCTCCGCCTCGATCATATCACAGAGAGCCTGTTGGAAAATAATTAAGGAATAAATTCAAGAATTTTGGAAAGTCTGGCTTCACCACCGTCATATTTCGGAGAACAGTAAACCTTGCTTACGCCAGCAAATTAGACTGCACTATTCTGTCCGAGTCAAGAGAATATCCAGGTTGCAAGCTGGGCTGAATCCTTGGGGGGGGGGGGAATTTTTGCTTGTAATGCACCTTTATTGGCCAAATTCTGGGGGGGAGGGGCAGCCTCCCCCTTGCCCCCCTGCAGGCCACGGCCCTGATATCAAGCCTTGACAAAGAACTCTTAGTTAAAATATGAAGCAAGTTTTCCAATGAAAATTGTCTGAGATAGGCAAAGGTCCAACTTTAATGCAAATCCGACTTTTGAGGTTCACTGTTTGCATTTAATAGCCACAGCAGATTAAGACAATTTCTTGCAGTTCATGAAGGCAATTCCAACTTAGAAATTAAAAGGTAATATAGTGCAGCCAAAGACCACATTTACTGGATTGCGAAATGGAAAGTTTGGGGTCTGCAATCAAATCAGCAATTTTTTTTTTATGGTGAAAATTTTAAAAAAATTATATGCATGTAGGGTTGAGATTTTTTTTTTGGGGGGAGGGGGTCGAAAAATGTTTGTCGTGGGAGGGGGGCGAAAAAAATTCGGATTTGATGCATGTAGGGTGGGTAAAAAATTCGTATTTAGTGCATGTAGGGGCTCCAAAAGAATCAAAGTTGATGCATGGGGGGGGGCGAAATTAATTCACTTTAGATGCATGGGGGGGGTCAAAAATGTAACCTGACCACCCCCCCCCCCAGATTTTTAAATGGAATAGCCCTTAAAAATTATTGAAAGAAATACATATTTTGTTACCAAACTTGACTTTACGTACATTTACCAATGGGATTCAGGATTTATTTATAATTGTCCTATGACATTTAAATGCTAATCAATATTGATTTTAGAAGCTACATATAAACATTCAGAAATTGATAAATCAGTTGTTTAGAGATGAACACATTCGGCGTTTTCGGAAAGGTTGCACTGGTAGCTCAGTAGTTATTGTCACATGGTACGAAACTCAAGACCCCTGGCGCTAGCCGGAAACATTAGACTCGAGAATTGCCATTGGCACCTCCATGAAAAATGAGAGTTGGGATTTGCGTGTTCGGAAACAAACCTCGTCACTAGGGGTCTACATCGGTTCAATAAATACCGGCCATACCGGTTCAGTTTGGGCGGTTCCCGAATCGGCTTTCAAAGCAGCACTTTCGGTTTGGTTCACTTATGCCATATCCAGCTAAAAAAGCCATTTTATTGCTGAGATTTGACAGAAAATATCCATAAAATCATGAACTGAACTCGAAAACATCGTCATTTTGACGTCCGCTCTAGTGCAAGGTAAAGTTTCAGGCCAAAAATTAGATTTTCGGAAATGCGGATCAGCCCTAATTTGCGGACTGACAGTACCAATCGTGTGTCGATCAAGTGTATAGATGATACGTATCGTTTCGAATGTCAGCAACAATATAGACCCCTACAAGGCTACTCGTTTCCTGTGTCAACCGATTTACTCGTACAACCTTTCCGAAAATGCCCCAGAGTGAGATGGCTCCCTACTGTGGCGCCCTCTCTTGTGAAGTCATTTTCAAGTCGAATCATAATGAAACTTGACTAAACTAGTTTTAACAATTTCAGAAGTGGCAAATGGAGTGACCAGGAGATAGACATGCTTCACCGGGCAATCAGTCAGTTCAGTAACGAGCTCTCGGAAATTAGTGAAACCATCAAAAACAAAACCATGTAAGTCGTTCGTCCAAGTCACTCACTTTGCTGTTTCTGAACATCATTAACTATTTCTGTTATTTTATTAATTACATGTTACTATTTGTTCTATTTGTATGAAGACTATATGCTCCACAGAGAGCTATCACCCATCATTTTAATGGGTCATTTGGTCTAACTAGTCTCTCTCTCACTTTTTGAATTACATTTGTATCAAATTCTTACGCTATGTTCAATTTACAGAACCCAAATCAAGACAAATCTGAAACGAAAAGCTTACGAAGAAGCGGGTCTAAGTCCGCCAAAGCCAGGAGAAGAAAAGGCTTCTCCAAAAAAGACAGCTCAGCAACAACAAGCAGCGGGGGCAGTCGCCGTAAAAGTCACTCAGTCTCCTACGAGAGCCCCTGCCTCGGCAAAGAAACAGAAAACTGGTTAGTGAATGTTGAAATAAATAAATAAATTGTGGAGGATTATTTTCAAAAGTGTACGTTACTTTAAGATGTGTAATTACGTAGCAATCATTAACCATTTGCTGGCTACGTAATCATGAGAGCAGGGCTCGAAAAATTAGAGAATTTGGGCATGTCATGACCTGAACATTTTTACAGATGGCACAAATTTTCCAAAAACCACTTGTGGTTTTTATGACGTCATTGTCATCTTGTCGTTGAAAATTGATTCTAATCAACAGACATCTTCATATTATTTTATCATTGCATTGAAATTACATTGTTTCTGACCCTGCAAAGGAGCAGAATGAGCAAAGATCATTTTCTCCTTGAAATTTGTACAAGAACATGTTTGTGATTAGGGCTATTCCATTTAAAACTCTGGGGGGGGGGGGTGGTCGGGCTGGTTTATTTTTCGTATGATCTATGTACGGGTGAGCGATAATACGATGTAGATGCTTGGGGGGCACTCGCGGAATTCACTGTAGATGTATGGGGGGGGGACTATCGTTCTATTCAGGCCTACGCATTGTAATAACGAAAATTTTTTGTGATGTATGTACGGGGGTTGAAAAAATCGAAGTTAATGCATGGGGGGGTAAAAAAAAATTGTTTAGATGCATGGGGGGGGGGTCAAAATCATAGCCCGACCACCCCCAGATTTTTAAATGGAATAGCCCTTACCAAAACTTTTTTTTAAACTATCAGTTGGAAGATCATGTTGACAAGTTGGTTTGGTTAAGCTTTGCTGTGTATACCATCTGTTACCTTTTTCAGACTTAAATATTTATTATTTAGCAATGAATTTTAAGCATTATCCAGCAATAATTTACAGAAATTTTCCGTTTTGCATTTGTTACAGCAGAAGTGACACTAAGTGCGCTGAATGCATTTGAGGGAGATGTGGACATAGAAGGGCTCTCAGACCAAGGGACGGTCAAGAAATTAGACTTCGATTCAGGTTTGTTACAGTAAATTAAATAAAAAAATAAAGCCTTATTTGAGTAGTAATGTTGAAGGCAGATCAAATAAATGTGAAAAACAAGTTAAATAAAAATTCTCATATGGTTCTCATGCAGGCCTAAATTTATTGTATATATGTTGAGTCTGGAATAGCATATTCTATCTTTCTATCTAAATCTATAAATAAATGTTGCTTATAATATTCTATATTTGGAAAACTTTTTTTT
Organism: Platynereis dumerilii; assembly: GCA_026936325.1. Taxonomy (NCBI): domain Eukaryota; kingdom Metazoa; phylum Annelida; class Polychaeta; order Phyllodocida; family Nereididae; genus Platynereis; species Platynereis dumerilii. The sequence continues at coordinate 712,413 of JAPTHN010000143.1, forward strand.
ACTATGATGTTTAATATAATTTTTAGCGGCGTCAGCCAGCTCTTGCAGCTAGCATTTTTGCTAATCTTGTTAGCACTGTGGAGATCGCCCTGTCTCACCATTCACACTCAAACTTGTAATTCCGTTTCTATGGAATTTTCTCCTGAGGCCAGTCGATTTTGGTGGTCCATTTTACAAAAAAAATTAATTAAGAAAATAAATAGACTGACTTTCAGGGGTCAAGGGTCAAGCATGATCGAGATGCGTGCGCATCCTAGCACATGGAACCTTATGGGGATTAAATTAGACCTGTCAGCCGCCGAAAATAGCCAGCTCAGCCGCCATTTATAAACCCAGTGAGCCGCCGCTGGGCCTTGTATGTAGCCAGCCAGCCGCCGCCGATATAGCATCGCCGACGCGCCGCCAATTAGCCTGGCACAAAAGCCCTGTGTATCACAGGAGGCAGGCAATTAGAGCAGGAATCTGAGTATTTCAATCAGGACACCTTGATTGATTTGCTACTATGTTCAATTGGATAGACTGAAACCTTCAATCAGATCTTCAATCACAGAGTTTGCATGATGACACTTGTTAAAGTGCAATTCAGCCAATTAGCTCCTGATGGCAATTAGCTCCTGGATAGAAGACAATTGTAGGTTGTTGACTTGTCTCTGTCATTGAGCATTTTCTTTTTATAAGCCTACTTTGAATATATTATTTTGGTTTAAGGGATGAATAATTATGCACCACTAGAAATGCCCTTTAATAACAGAAGTGTATTTGGCAGTGTATTTAGTTATTGTTACTTAGCGCAGTTGTAATATATGGGGCAGCCCACTTCACTGTGAAATTTTAATTTTGGGTCTCCTTTTAAAAATGATTGAGGGAAATGGTTGCACAATTCCTTTGAGCTATCATAGCTCGTTGTTTAAAGTTATAACAACGGAAAGATTATCATAACTCAAAAAATCAAGCTCACTTCAGCAAAGTAGATTCTCTTGGTGATCAAGCTATGCTCAAACAAATTGTGCAACCATCTCACTCAATCAATTGAGCTGACTCAAAATTTCAAATTTTACAGTGTTGCAGACTGGGAAGTTTTGACAGCAAAGTGTAGAATATTGCCATTGAGGCACATTTTGAGAGGGGTGAAGGCCTGGGCCCCCTGACCCCCCTTAATGCCAAAAACGAGGATGTTGATTTCCTGCGGTGTGTCTATAATATGATAAAGAAGGCCGAGTTGTTTTGCCCTTATTCATGTTATTGCTGACCTGAAGATTATAGATTCTAACCCTAAAAACAGCGGTGACACTGTCACACAATTCTTCAAGCATGATCCCCACCAATCAAACTCTCTGTTGGTTCCTATAGTTGGATAGACATGATAATCTTGAATAAATTTTATTGAGGGTTAACCTATTAAATATCTTCCATAATTCCATTTTTGCCCGATGTTAATAGTTAAGTAGGGCTCCGATATAGATTTTGATGTAATCACGACATATCATCAGCTGCAATGATTCACAAATTGCTATTGTAAGTGTGAAAATGTCTTATGTTTCCAATGAATTGTTCATTATTGCAAAGTTATGCAAACAAAGCCAAATTCAACCGATCTGCTTGGATTGGGTCCGTTTCCGAGATTGACCGAGAATAACAGTCACTCCAACCTTCAAGGAATGTTTTTCATGACTTAATCCACTGTAGCACAGGTGACAGCTGTACCAGGAGAAATTAAGTGTTTAATTTTTTCTTACATTTCTGGTATTATTCTCTGTCTAATATCTTATTTTTAGACCCTGAAGTATAAGTTAAGCCGCGGCTAGCCGACCAGCCAGCCACTACTAATTTAAGCCAGCCGCAGCCACCAAAGGTGGTGGCTAAGCTGCAGCCAGCCAATTATACCTCTTAGCCAGCCAATTTTGCCTTGGCCGGCTGGCTGACAGGTCTAGATTAGATAAATAAACAAATAGGCCTACAGCTGTCAAACCTGCAACATACTTTCACTTTTAACACCTCTCATATCAATCATGTTCAGCAATAACTGCCATAAAAGACCAGAGTCAGTCCAAATTAATTACTCTTCACTTAGGTCTATTCAATTGTAATTTACCTTCACACCTCCGAGCTATCAAGTGCTTTCTACATTATGATAGGCCAGACTACTCAATAATTTTGTCTTTTCAATTAAATTCAATCCATGTCTATTCCATTGTTTATAGTAAACTTTATACATTGTTTACTATAGCTATACATTTAGCGAAATACAGGCCTATATATCCTCTATTCACTTTTGAATTTTTCCCTTGCTGCAGACTCCATTCCTTCGTCGGCTTACTTCCGTTTCGTCTGCTTTGTTGTGATACCAGTGATCCAGGAGGATCCAGCATTTTCGCGCCGTTTCATGTAAGCCTGTTCACGGCTACCAAACTGCATAAACCATTGTGATTCTCTGTCTATTTGTGTGTCCAATTAATGGACACTTTTCTATGATATTGGCCTATTGACTGAATGCCACTTCATGTGCCTCAGTGTCCAAATGCCACTTAGGGCCCAATGTGTCACTTTCTCAAGTGCAATTTACCTTCATACCTATTAATAGTAGTAGTAGATTTATTGTCCGGAGACCAATTATGATAGTTTACATCATGAAATCGAGGTTTTCAATTCTGAGCTACATATGAGATTCACATTGCTTCATATAGCTTAATAATTTCATAAATATACTTGCACAGGTTTTTACAGTCACTGTTCATTAAGTGCAAAATTGATTGGAAATTTAACTGGAATTTTGAGCGAGTATCAGCAGCTAGAACACACGAATGAGAATGAAGTTCATTTCGAAAATATGTGATAAATACTTAAAAAAATTGGCGATTTTTTGGAAAAAGACTCATCATGGAACAGGAATCTGTGGATTCAAAGAAAAGACATATTTTAGGGGCTATCGCAAAATATATTATTCCAACAGACATTGCTATTCATTATGAATATATATATATATACATAATATATTTACTTACATCAATATCTGCTTCCTAAAAAAATGCCATACGAAATTCATTTCTTGTTCAGATCTTTGCCCAAATTAATTGTCAGTTTATAATAAGGCTACCATATTCTTAAGGGCCAGCTTGAAAAATTCTGAAAGTCCTGCCAAAGGCTTATGACAAGTCAATATGAGCTAGTTGTCATGAACCTTTGACGCCGCTTAAAGTGCTTGCACGTTATTTTAATATCTGTCAGACAGTGACAAGACGCACTGATTAAGTCTGACGTTTGAGTGCATTTTTTTGTAAAATTAATTTTTCTTACTTTGATTGTTACAAATGAATTCATTGGGATACATTTCTGTAAAATTACTTATATTTTTTTTAAACTTTCAGATGTGGACTCAAGCATGCTTTAGTTTTGCAGCTGACATTTTAAAGACTTTTTTTAGAGATATTACTCACGGTATTCATTGAAGAGTTGAAGAAAGCAAAGTGGAATGATCTGTTTTTTGCCTGTCCAGCTAAAATTACGTCTTGAGTGACCGAATGATTGGAATCTCTCCATTTAATTTGGACATCTCAGCTGTGTTCAAAATTCAGATTGACAATGAACAATTGCCTCTCTTGTCAAGTTTCAACTATACAGAAGTTCATCATTTTGTATTTACTTGGGAAACTGTAAATTAATCTAAATAATGTGACTTTAATGTCATATATTATGTCATTTTCAAGTCAGAAATTCACCCTTCCAACTGAAATTGTAACTCAATTTATTTCACTCTTCAACCACTCATGTAAATATTTGTACATATTAAACATTTGTTGTATAGGCCTATCATTACATTTAAAAAATGTGCATAGTTCAGTTCATTTTGTTAGAATATTTATTTTGTATGTTACCAATGTGTTGGTATGAACCAGGTTGAAACTTTAAATGTATTTTAGTCAAAGTATAGCAATCCTATTTCTTGCTAATATTTTAAGAACAATTCAATTGTTCGTGGAGTTCATTTGGCAATATATTTGACATTTTAAAATTAAGCTGCCGCAAATTTTGTGCAAGATAATATTGAAATGTTTTGAAAATTAAAATTGTTCTGCTTCCATAATAAGGCATTGTAAATAGAACGTGTCCTCAGATCTCAGGAGCTCTGTTATAGAACTACATTTGTAATAAAGTGAATTTTGTATTAAAAATTATCGGTCACAAACTGATTGATCCTTGATTCTAAATAACTCCTTGGGTCAGTCACAAATTGTCTGATCCTCGCTTCTAAATAACTGCTTCAGTCAGTCACATATTGATTGATCCTCGATCCTTACTAATTACCCTTCGACCAGTTACAAATTGCCTGATCCTTTGTTTCGGACTAAGTCCTTTGGTCAGTCACATATTTTCTGCTCATCAACGATGCACAATATAGAAAGCTTTACTCTGAGGTTTTGCGGACAGGTCTAAATAAACATGTCAACGGGCAACAATCAACAACAGTCTCAAATCTACCAAGGGCAAAATGTATAAATAGCAACAGTAGCTCAATCAAACTCTCAAACAGGTTCGAGATTTTAGCACAAAAAAGACTCTGGATCAGCTTATACAGAACGTATCAAAAATCATCCCCCCAAGACTATTCTCAAACCAAACAATATTCTGAAAACTTGTGTGTGGAATGCTCAAAGCTTGAGACAGAAAACGCAAATTGTTAAAGACTACAAGGACGAATATGATCTAGACATCTTTCTTTTCACTGAGACTTGGCTAAAAGATGACGATACAGTTGAAATTGGCGAATTGGAGCAAAATGGTGGATATACTTTCTTAGTTCGCCTCGTTTAGGAAGGCAGGTGGCGGAGTAGGCTGCCTTGTCAAATCTGGCATTCAAGCAATTCAAAAAGATAGCATGAAGACAAAGACCTTTGAACACATGGAAATCCAAGTCCAGTTGGATGGAAAAATTGTTACAATTCTTCTGGTGTACCACCCAGAGCCATCCAACAAAAACAAATACAGTCTTGCGGAATTCTTTACAGAATTCACTAAGTTTCTGGGATACTATCAAACATTCAACAATGAAATCATAATTACTGGTGATTTCAACTTTCATGTAAACAAACCAGGTGATAACAAGGCTATCCAATTTAACAACATCCTAGAAATGTTTGGTCTTGTACAACATGTCGCTGCGCCAACACACAAAGATGGCAATACGCTGGACCTTGTGATTACTCGAGAGAAAAATCAATATTGAATAAATGTATGGTTAGTGACCTACTCTCTGATCACAACTGCATTCTGTTTGACATTCCAATGAAGAAAGCAAACAAACCCAAGAAGAAAATCAGTTTCAGAAAAACTAGTAAAATCAATGTTCAAAATTTCAGAAAAGATATTGGGCAACATCTGACTGTAGATGGACAGGAACAGAAAAATCTCGACAAACTTATTAGACTCTATGATTCTACCAAAGAGGTTCTAGACAAACATGCTCCCATTAAAACCAGAGAAGTAACTCTTCGCACACCGACTCCGTTCAACAATGCTGATATCAAGTTGCTAAAATCAGCAAAAAGGAAAGCGGAGACATTATGGAGGAGAACTAGACTTGTAAAAGACTGGGAGTCGTTCAAAGAAAAAAGAAATGCATTGAATTTGCAGCTGAGTCACCTCAAATCAGAAGATCTGCGAGTCAAAATCAAAGATTCTAATGGTGATGCAAAGAAGTTGTTCAAGTTACTGAACTCAAGTCTGAACAGAAAACAGGAACTACCTCTCCACCACATACAAATGAAATTGATTTGGCAAATGATTTTAATAAGTTCTTTGATGAGAAGATTAAAACACTAAGGTCTAAGTTGGACTCTACGGATAGTGATGCTGTTGACAATATCGAAACTGCCCCTCATACACTGCGAAACTTCAGAAGCCTATCTCAGAGTGACATAAAGAAACTGATCAGGGAAATGCCGGTTAAACACTGCCAACTTGATCCTATTCCAACGTGGCTTTTGCTTGAATGCATTGATGAATACCTCCCAATTATAACCAATATTGTCAATAAGTCATTCACACAGGGAGAAAATGCCCCTTGAGCTGAAACATGCTCTTGTAAAAACCTCTGTTGAAAAAAATGTGGATTGGATCTAATCAAAATTATAGACCAGTGTCAAATCTTTCCTTCCTTGGCAAACTAATTGAAAGTGCGGTTATCAAACAATACATAGACCATCTTACTGCAAACAACCTGGATGATGAGAAACAGTCAGCTTACAGAAAATTCCACAGCACTGAAACCCTCTTGACCAAGATACATGATGATATTATGTTGAATATGAGCAAAGGTGAGGTAACAATGCTTGTCATGTTGGACCTTTCAGCTGCTTTTGACACTATTGATCACAAAATTCTACTGAAACGTTTAGAAAACAGATACGGTGTTAAAGATTCCGCGCTGTGCTGGTTCAAGTCATACATTTCTGACAGGTCACAGTCAGTGATCATTAATGACAAAACATCGACCAAACTGCCACTCAAATTTGGGGTTCCTCAAGGTTCAAAATTAGGACCAATCCTATTTAATTCATACATCGCTCCACTTAGCGAAGTGGCAGCAAAAAATCAAGTCAAAGACCAAAAGTATGCCGATGACGAACAACTCATTCTCTCTTTCAAACCAACTTTCTTAGATCAGAAAAATGCGGTAGTCAAATGCAAAAGTGCATTGCTGAAATCAGGGAATTTCTCCATGAGAATAAGCTTTGTAACAATGGAGAAAAAACGGAACTTCTACTCATTGGCAGTCAACACCAACTAAATAAACTTCAAATATCGTCAATCCATGTTGAAAATGTCAAAATTAATGCAGTCGATCATGTTAGAAATCTGGGTGTAATCTTTGACAAAAACATGACCATGGAAAAACAAGTCAACAAAATGTGTCGGAATGCCTATTTCAATTTAAGAAATATTTCAAAAATCCGGAAGTCATTGGACAAGGAAACCTGCAAAACAGCTGTCAATGCTCTTGTGACTCCTCACCTAGACTATGGAAATGGTCTTCTGTATGGAACATCAAGTCGCTTATTATATAAACTTCAAGTGGCCCAAAACTCTGCAGTTCGACTCATTGAAAAATTGAAAAAGCATGACAGTGTAAGCCAGCATAGGAAGCAGCTACATTGGTTGCCAATTCCGGCTAGAATACAATTCAAACTCATGTTAACAACTTGGAAAGCAGTAAACGGACAAGCTCCCTTGTATATTCAAAGATGATTCAGCCAAAATCTGAACGAAACTTTAATCTGAGAAGCAATAACAAAATGCTATTAAATGAACCAACCTCCTTCAACAAAAACAAATATGAGGACCGAGCCTTCTCGTATGCCGCTCCAAAACTGTGGAACAAACTCCCAGAGATCGTCAAGGCCTCTAAAACACTTGAAGGCTTCAAGAGAAATCTTAAAACTTACCTGTTTACGGGCCATTCTCAAATTTCGGGACAAAATGCCCTGGAAAATGTGGTAACGGAGGGGACTTTTGATGCAAAAAACCTGCATTTTGAGCAATTTAAAAATGGAGAAAAAAGAAAAAAATTAGGTAAGTCTTAGTTTCAGAAGTTTTCATCTAAGATCAATCGTATTTTTAATTAAATATTGATTTTTTGTGGTAACGGAGGGGACAGGAATGGTAACGGAGGGGACAGGAACGGTTTGGTTTTCTCTTAATAGTGGTTTCTATTTGGGAGATAAAAAGTTTTGATTGCACTCTATTGAATCCTGTCACCCTCAGCAATATATACATGAAATTTCTTTGAAAAGGTATCACTCGTAAGCTCGGAATTGGAGGTAACGGAGGGGACATTTCAGTGGGACCAAAAAATGTTCCAATGAAAATGATGCCTTAACTTGTTGAATACCAGTTTAATGAAAATCTGCAAAGCTGTGGTAGTTTGGCGCATGTGTATCTTACAACCTTGAGTGGAAATTGCTCATTAAAAACAATAGCGAGCCGAGCTATGCCTGGTAACGGAGGGGACAAAAAAATTTCCATAAACTAGTGACACGTCTTTTACATCAATTAATTCAATGAAATGAAACAAGAAAAAAGTTAAATATGATGTATGTATTAATTCAAGTCTATATTCTCATGAATCGCGCATAGAAACTTTGGAAATGATGGTACTTTAGGAGGAAAATTAACACTTGATTTTGTCATGTCAGGTCCAGTGACAGGGAAAAACCATTGATTTGGCACAGATTACTGTACACAATGCAGCAAAAAAGGGTCTTATAAATGACTTTTTGTTCCAAATGCAGTGGTTCTAAATAGAAATATGAATAACAGATGTGGAGTGGCGCATCAGATATCAATCGCATTCAAATTAATGTCAGGGAACTGGAGTGACGCAAATTGTCCCGAAATTTGAGAATGACCCATACCAGTTTCTACAAATAAATCGATCATGCACAAGCGCTAGTGAGCAGTTTACTGGAATTAGCGCTATATAAATGCTTATTATTATTATTATTATTATTAAAAATGTCTAAATTTTTGTTTTATGTCGTATGATAGAGCCTAATGTTTTTAGTAGTGCTTTACTGGGATTCCTTTGTCGAGTGGTGCAATGGTCAGTGCCTGAATTGAGGAGGTTGTGTGATATTCAATCTGAGCACTAATTACCCGTTTCAATTGATCAGCATTGATCATGATGAAGGGAAGAGGTGACCAGCTGCCACTGCCAGTATTTTCGACATGGCAATAGCACGCAGCTTTGCAGGTCTTGTCTGAGGGATGATGTACCTGATTGAAACTTTAAAAACTAGAAAGAGTTCTGCCCTAGGTTGTAGTCTGAATCCATAAATGTATAGGGTATGCCTACTGCCCTACCCGTTGATTGAGATGGCTCAATTTCATGAAGTTAAATTTGTTGTACATTGGGTGATGATAGCTTACAAGTAGTATTGAATTACCGATCTTATGGTTACTTAGCCACTTATAGCCACATCATATGTAAGCCACAAGCAGCCAATATCAAAAACGGCTAGCCAGCTTAGAGATACAAAGAACTGTTAAGCCATCAGTTTTTCTGAAATTAAACGGCTTCTGGGTCTAGAAATATTACAAATATATATATATTAAGTCGTCCGCAATTCCATCCATCGCTTGCAAGAGTTTGGCCGACATGAGGACTTTTGAAAAGTGAGCTGATCAGTAAACACTGGTGCAATAAGAATATAAGTTTTGTTGGAAGAGTACATTAAACTTCTCACAATAGCCTTACAACCAATAGGCCTCAATCCGAGTCAGAGCAAAAGATCTTCATCCAGGATTTTCCAAAACCAACATTTTGATCCGTTTACCATGTTCCCCAAATACATGCAATATAAGGTAACAGGGATATTTTCCTTTTGAGAAAAACATTTTGAGTGGTAACAGGTTTTTATTTTTCTAATATAAACATACTTCACCAGATATATATACAAAAATATGGAAGCTTTTGTGGATAGAATGTTGAAGCACTTTTGAACGAGCTACTTTCTCTCACTTTAATAAATCTAGCAAATCTATCATATCTATGTGCATTTCATTTACTCTAAAGAAATACAATAGTTTATCTTATCTCTATATTATAACATGACACCAACTTTATGCATAGTACGAGCTTTTATATGAGTTAAAGTGAAGCCAGATAACTTGCTTTTTCCAGGGTTACTCTCATTAAAGAAATGAAAATTTCGTAAATTTAAGAATGAGACAGAATTTTCGGAAATTTAGAGAGGTACATTGGTGGAAAGTTTCTATCATTATTCTTTTGCATATTTTTCCGAGATTTGATGTCATATTGGCCTACGCCTAACACAATGTCAAAATCAAATGATATAATAGATGCCCGGAAAATCCATTGAACACACCAGCGCATATCTCCAAATTTTGAAATGAAATAGCCCCAAAAAAAAGTCTTGAAACATTCTAAGTCTTGAAATATTCGGAGATCCACAATGTGCAGTTCAACGGAGTCACATATTCGCCGTACCAAGTTCTACAAACTATTAAATGGGAGCCAGTATTAAACACAGCCAACCCGAACATTTAACACACAGATACCATCGAAACTTTTATCTAGCCATATTCTTTAGAACAATTTTTGAAGTCTTTGTCATAAATAATGGGATGTCACACAAATGCAGATGAAAATTCCACTTGATTAAATGAAACGTTTGAATATTAAATTGATGCACTGTTTGTGATGTTAGCAAGCCTAATAAAATGAGATGTCAAGAAAAGTACAGTTAACAATATTTACGAAATATCAAATAAATTTGACCAAAGCAGTGCATCTTGGACAATTTCCGAGTTCTATATTTAATATTAATAGTAAGGGCTATTCCATTTAAAAATCTGGGGGGGGGGTGGTCAGGTTACATTTTTGACCCCCCCCCATGCATCTAAAGTGAATTAGTTTCGACCCCCCCATGCATTAACTTCGATTTTTTTGGAGACCTACATGCACCAAATGCGAATTTTTTACCCACCCTACATGCATCAAATCCGAATTTTTTTTAGACCCCCTCCAACGACAAACATTTTTTGACCCCCTCCCTCCAAAAAAAAAATCTCAACCCTACATACATCTGAATTTTTTTAGTTTTTAGACTGAAAAAAAAAAAAAAATCTCAACTCTGCATATGAATTTTTGAAAGAATCTCCATCAATGTGTTGAATATGTCTTTGGCTGCACTGTACATTCTGTATGACATATCAACTTCAGATCCTAGCCTATCTCAGATGGATGGATGAATGATTGGGGCTTCGCGTCCTGTAGTTTTGCATTGTACTAAGTTGGTAGGCTAATTAGCAGGGGAAGGACACGGCAATGAGGATTTGCATATTAAAGTTGGGTCTTTGCCTATCTCGGACACGGTCATTGGAAAACTTGCTTCATATTTAACTAAGAGTTCTTTGTCTAGGCCTGACAGCTAGATATTCTCTTAACTCGGACAGGATAATACAGTCTATTTTACTCCGACTTAAGCAAGGTTTACTGTTCTCCGTGATATGACGGAGGTGAAGCGAGACTTTCCAAAATTCTTGAATTTATTCCTTATTTTCCAATGGCTCTCTGTGATATGATGGAGGCGGAGGCAGTTCACCGCCGTGGTATGATGGAGGAGGAAGTCAAATCCTCCAAGATTCTTGAAATTAATATTTATTTTTGGAAGGGACTTAGTTTTCCATTTTTCTTGGCATATTTTTTTTTTGTAGCATCTCGATGACTCCATACTGAGTCAGATGCTTCTCCGTGCGGAGGCGGAGGCCTCTCCGTGATATGACGGAAGCCTCTCCCTGATATGACGGAGGCCTCTCTGTGATATGACGGACTCAGACGGAGGCAGCAGGGAAAACTCTTAAATTTCACAAGATAGTTAAAATTTCCCCATTTAGTTTCCAGTCAAATTATTCCAGGGAGCTCCATTGATCCAATGGATGATTTTATCAAGAAAAGTAATTTTTATTAAATTTTTGGCAATTTCTATATCAGTGTAACTTGTCTTGAGGCAGAGCTCCTTCTCTTTGGAGTCCAGGTTGTAAGATCACATGTGAAACATCCATTACACAATATGTATTGGCTCCTAAGATCCCGCACAAGATCAATAGCTGATCCACCAGAAACTGTCAGATATATATTTTTATGTCTTACAAAATAATTCCTAACATACTGAAGAGGATATAAATAATTATATACTACCAGAAATACCTATTAAGAATGGAAGAAAGGAATATAGAAAAATATGAGTGGTCAGATATATATTCAGAAGAAAGGACCACTGCAATGGTAGAGGTATTGCTGAATGTATGCAGAAGCCCTTGCATGTGTCATGCTCTGGTATATGAATAAAGAGGTTTGAAAGTGGCAGCATCTGATGAAGACCTGACAGGGAATCAGTGTTTTTTATTTATTAAATTAGGCAGGAAAAAACATGTATATTACACTGATTGCCCCAGTGGTTCGCCTGGGTAGAGGCGGTGGTATATACATGTATAAGAAGAAGAAGAAGAAGCCTAGTCAGCCAAAAAACACACATGGCTAAGTTATTTCCCAGTAAGTCTGGTAAAATAGAAGTAGTTACCACTTTAGGATAACCATGTTAAGCTTTTATACAATCTGGCACAGCTCTCCATCCTCCAGCACCTGTCCAGCACTAACTGCAGGAGGGTAGAGCTGTCCACTTACACAAGATGCGACGTCCGGCGTCCAGGGAAAACCACCAACTACTACTACTACTCGCGATCATGAAAGATGGCAAAAACGTGGTGCAAATTCGTCTGAAATGATGGTTTATTTAATTTCTTGTGGCAAGTATGTAGCAATAATTTATTTACAAGGTGTCTGGGGGGTCGGAGGACCCCCTACATACATCTAAATCGAATTTTTCGGGTCCCCTACATACATCTAAATCGATTTCTTTGCCACCCCACCATACATCTAAAGTGAATTTTTGCCGACCCCCCATCATCTTACGAACCATAATCAACCCGACCCCCCCCCCCCCCCAGAGTTTTAAATGGAATAGCCCTAAATACAATGTAATCTGACATACATTATAAAATGGACTGATTTTAATAGCAGCAGGAATTGTAAATATTTCTTGCAAAAGTTCTTTAAAATCCTGAGGTTATACGCAGTTAAATCCGTAAAATCATCTGGACTGGATGAATATAGCTTCCTGAGGAAAAAGGCCATGATCTTTTAACGTTTTATCCGCATCTAAATCGGATATATTTCTCCGAGGGTAGTTAGTGACGAGCTCGTAACTTTCGTTGGAGTAGCCCTTTTCAACGACGTATAGCACCAGTGCCTGCAAACAAATTTAAAATATAAATTTTCATTTCAGTTTTAAAACAGTTAATTTACTGATTGTCTAGACATGATGAATAAGCTGTAAATCGTAGGTAACCTTCAAAATCAATGCTTGACCGCCCTAAATCGATAAATAATAGAGTATTTCGAGTTTCATGAATAATATTATCCTCGTCTGAAAGAGCAAACTTCTGATAACATGACAAGTGGCTGTTCGTAATGAAACCCATGTGTAGAATACATTTAATTGAACTGCCATCAAAACACAAAATGGCGGATGAAATTTTGCTTGATTTACAAACGTCAAAATGGCGGCCGAGAGGGATGAATTTCGTGATTTTTACATAGTTTGACAGGAAAATTTTGATAATTTAGTATTCCTCAAATAAATTGCATGACTCAATGTGATAAACTCCAAATCGACCTTATGATCAGGTGAGCGATAGTCAAACGACTCACTCGCTCGTTACAGCCTTAATGATGATTCTAACAACTTCTTCCTTTAGTCCAAAGTTATTGTGTATTATAGTGGTAGTCACTAATAACAAACCATATAAACTTGCATTAAGAAAAACAAAGTCTGTTAAATTAACAATGCTATAATTTAAAAGGCTACAATTATAGTCAACAAGACAGAAATTTGACAAAAGCTAACTGTATAGTGAAATGCAGAGACAGTTCAACATGAACATTATGAATGAATTATCGAAATTTAATTTACCATATCGAACCTATTTGTATAGAGTAAATTCTCTGCAGGATACATAATACTTACTCGCAATTTAGAAGTACTTGGAAGCGTAAATTGTTCCTTGTTGCCATCTGGAAATCTCAACACCAACTTTGACTTAGGATCTGGAAAGAGCAAAATAGTTTGTGAAAAGATTTGAGGTTTTATTTCCTAAGATCATTTGCATAGGATATGGAATGACCGTTGTAGGGGAGGGCTGTGACTATTTTGCCATGAAATTTTGACAAAGTAATTGCCCTGATATTGTTATTATTATCATCAACAAGTTATCTTCTTCCAAAATATCATACATACCAGAATCTTCACCGGTATAATGCTGCCAATTTAGGAATTCACTGTTTGTCTCTTTCGACGCTCCAGTATCACTAGGAGCTTCAGACGTATCATTGTCTGTAGCAGTATCATTGTCTTTCACTGTATCATTGTCTTTCGCAAGGTCTTCATCTTTAGAGCTATTTTGCAAGCTGTGTTTTGAGGTTTTAGAGTTTGTGCTGCTGTTCGACTTGAAGCTGTCATTTGAGTTATCGTTTGAGAAGCTAAGGGGAGATGACCGGCCGTTACTGCAAGTACGGAGAGATTTGAACTTGGCTACGTCGCGCACAGTCGAGTTTTTCTGCTCTAACTGATCCGCTTTTCGTTTCTGTCCCTTTGATTGAGATTCTGCTGATTTTGACGTGGATGGAAGGGTTGATTTCTTCGAAGGAGGTCCGGTCAAAGTGTCGCTGCCTGAGTCAGAAAACGTCTCCAGATCATCGGTCTCGGCCTCTGAATCGCTCAAAGCTGAATCATCGGGCTCTTTTTGCTTCAGTGATTCTTGTAAGGAGGCTTTTATGGCGAGTTCAAGTTGACTGTCTTCACTGGCATCTATGAGAGTTTTGTCCTGTGACAAGAAAATCAGCATAGTGAGAAAGATAGATTCACCTGAGATCATTTAAAAATATCAATCACATTGACAAGCTACAGCAGCCTGCTTCAGTTACGGGCGAGAGCAAGCAGGCTACAACATTTCCCTGGAGATGCTCTATTTCACGTCCTCGCACACATGCATTTTTGAAGCAGGCAAGCACAGTTCTGCGGAGAGCACGGACCTGATAGGCAACAGCGCGGACCTGAAAGGCAGCAGTCCTACTGCCCTATATTCCAATTCGATACGCAATTCCACTTGAATTTTGTCAGTCTCGCTAGCTCGCCTGCCTCTACAGCAGACTGTTCTCGGTCAGTCACATTGACATAGCCGATGCACGATTGTGGAATTTTTACATCCTCCTACAGGTCCCCTACAATAACTAGTTGATATAAATATTGACCAAAAATATTGCGTAGTGTCTCAATGTAATAAAACCTTTCCTTACGAGTTTTTCTTAACATATCAGATCAACTGATAGGTTAGTCAAATAGCTTTACCAAAATAGTTGAATTGGCATAAATTAGAATGATTCGGCACAAGCTGGTGAGATTGGAAAGCTCTCTCACTGGGTCAACTATTGACACGTTAGTACAAGGCTGAAAGATACAACACCTCATCTCTACAGTTCCTATAAAAACAGTCTTAATGCTACCAAAATAAGAGCTTGCCCATATTAAGTCATCTAAAAAATCCAGATGGAATACTTTAAATTCAATTAATCAAATAGAACTTACTTTTTCTTCTGGTTTGGCAGCTGATGGACTTGAGCCGTCAGGACATGGTTTGTCGGCAAGGAAGGCAGTTACTGAAAGGGGAAGAAGGTTGCAAATTAAGTTACTGTGCAGAAGATAAGAGCAGATAAATTTAATGTCAAAGTTATCAAGATTACCTAAATCACAGAATGTTACTTGGTCCACTTTGCTCCATACAACTATATTTTCACCTGAAAAAATAAAA